>VZUI01044365.1:0-28383 GCA_013401135.1 Cettia cetti | reverse complement strand
GTTCCTTTTGCCTTTTTTTTTTTTTTTTTTTTGCGTTACCGTGACAGCATGTATCTCTGTTGCTGAAGAATGAAGCAGGCAGGCTGGAGGTTTTTTATGTTCAGTGCTTTTGGGACCACTAAAAAGAAGTCTGCAGAGAAATACGTACAGCAGCTGTGCCAACTGAGTTTCTCATGACTGTTATCTGTCACTTACTCTGACTAAAAGGTAAGGGGTTCTTTAGTATTTTTGTTAAAGTCTTTGTGCATTGTTTGTGTGGTGTCATTTGACATGTGCAACTCCGTGGCTCAGAAGGGAGGTGGGTTGTGAAGATTTTTGTGTTAAGGTATTATAGGTCGCCCAAGCAAAGCTCTTTGCATCCAGAGAAGAAAAAAGATCTTGTTTCTTGGAATTGTTTCCCTTTTCATCTCAAATGGTTCCCCCAGCTTAGCTTGCTACTGATTGAGACATAAAGCTGGGGCATTATTGCTGCTGCTTATCTTTTCTGGTGCTCTTTCTCTACCTAGGGAGCACACGCACCCAGTTGCTGTGTGCGTGCGCAGATGTGGGGTAAAGCATAGCCCCAGTGCATGGTGAATACTTGGCAACATGCACATTCTCCTCTCTTACTGTAACTAAATGTCTTCAAGCACCCTTTGCAAGGTAAGAATGCCTTAGTTCAGCACACTGCAGCTTATGCCTGTTTAAAATTATTACTTGGATTACAGTGCATACTGTGGAAAGTTATTAGTTTCCACAGAGACCAGTTTAATTGGGGGGTATGTGTGCAGCGGTTCTGTCTTGTGCTTTCCATACACTGCTTGTGGGGGAGTATGAAATGTTATTTTCATCTTAATTCTTGGGAAGGATGAAGTTTACATTGTCTGTTAGGCATAGCAAATGAAGTTATAGCTGAAATCGATTAAAGCTGTGGAGAAGCATAGCCTTACAAGGCTCTTCAACTTAGCCTGAGAGTCAGAAGATACTTTGTTAAAAGATTTTTCTGCTCTGCATTGAAATATGCAGGTTTGTAAGCAGGAAGGCATCTTCACCAAGCAGAATTAGCAGTGAATGATGCCTGGACTGAATCATTATGTCATTTATGTGTTAGAAACCTGTTTAATCCACAGCCTTGGTGAGCACTGCTTTTTTGTTTGTGTTTGTGTGTGCTGGATACATGAACAGCCTCTTAGTTCAAGAGGGCATTGTTGTCTAAAATGTGTTAATGTGTTTCTGCTTTGCAGGCAGGCAGAAGTGCTCTCTGTAACTGTCCCCTTAGCTGTGACACAGCTTGCTTGGCATTTTGGAAGGGGCTGATTTTAGGGCTCGAATTGCTTTCTTTATTTGTGTTCTTACTTCTTAGCTGTTAGTTCTCTGTATGGAAAATGCATCTTAAGGGTGCTCATTTCTCATGCTTTGCAGTCATAAGTGGCTGAGACAGTTGAGCAACTTGATTTAGTGGTGTTGCTTTACCAGGAATGTTGCATTGCTTATTTGAATAACCAGGAATGCCACCCAATATGTAATTACTTCAAAAACAGTCTAAAAATACGGTGTGAAGGAAGAGAGAAAAGTCCTATCTGCAGGCATTCATTTCTCTCTGTACTCTGGCTGTTTATAATGTTATTTCAAAATCAGATATTTCCTAATACATGCTCTGTGACTCTTATTTTCCCATTATTGTTGCTTTATATCAGCACTGAGAAAACAGTCATTTTAGATAACAGGTTTTCATTTATATCCTTTTTATAATATAGAAAGCAGTATAAGAAGCAGTAATAAGTTAAATTGGCATCTGCTAATTATGCTGAATACAGATTGTGAGCTCTTCAAGTCGTCCCTTGCCTTAATGCTGTTAGCATATTTTAGCACTGGCAACTAAAGGAAAGAAACTGGAATGTTCCTGCTTGGGGTTTTTTTAGGAAAAAAAAAAAATTATGACTTGTGAAGAAGTGTGAAGTTTTGGGGGTTTTTAATGTTTCTGTGCTGGTTGTGAACAGAACATCATACACAGTTTGGTAGCACCTGGCAGACTTGTGATCCCTGAGAAACTGACCTGCTTGGTGATCACTTGAGTTAAATTTGACCCTTGGAGACAAAACCATTGTTGTCTGATATAAAACTTAGTCTTAGGGCAGGAAAAGTTTGAGAGTTTTATTGTCACCAAATACATGATTCTTATGGCTCTCTCTGAAAGACAATTAAAAATACAACTCTTCTGAACTTCGTTGTGGTTCTTCATACAGTATGGCAATTTTGCTCACCTCGTCTCAAAACTGGAAGTCTTGCGCGTCCGCGGAAGCAGCAGAGCTGCGCTTCTGCCCAGATGTGCTCAGCCGAGCTCTGTGTTTCCGCTGTGCAGGGGCGCTGCTGTCCGGCCGTGGCAGGAGCGCGGCTTGCGGGGGCTGTGCCAGGACAGGGCAGGACAGCGCGGCTCCGTGCCGCCCGTGCCGCGGGCAGCGGCGGCGGGTCAGCCGCTAGAGGGGAGGCGAGAGCCGCTTATCCCGGTGCCTGGCGCCGCCCGGGGAGCACCGGGAGCCGCCTGTCCACAGGGGCTTTGCACCGAGCGTGGGCACAGCCGGCAGCCCCTGCTACCGCGAACGTGCAGCGGTGCTCGCTGGGGCGTAGTGCGGTGGCTGATACAGGGGCTCTTCTCAAGGAATATGCCGCTGCTGTGGTGGGTGGTGTCCTGAGACAGGTTTAGACGGAGCAGAAGGGTGGCCACGCTTCATCTGCGCTGGGGTCTCTGCCTGTGGAGCTGCCCCTGCCTCTGTGCACAGCCTCCCTCTCGCCTGGCTCCAGCCTGCAAAAGAGGAGACTGGGGAGATCTCATTGTGACCTTCAGCATCCTCATGAGAGGAAGCAGAGGAACAGGCTCTGATCCCTTCTCTCTTGTGATCAGTGACGGGAAACGAGGGAATGGCCTGAATTTATGTCAGGGCAGGTTTAGGTTGGATATCAGGAAAAGGCTCTTCACCCAGAGGGCACTGGAACAGGTTCCCCAGGGAAGTGGTCACAGCACCAGCCTGACTGAGTTCAAGGAGCATTTGGACAGCGCTCTCTGGCATGTGCTCATAATCTTGGGCAGGCTGTCCTGTGCAGGGCCAGGAAATGAATTCTAGTGATCCCTCTGTGTCCCTTCCAACTCAGAATATTCTATGATTTTTACCAGTAATGGTGAGTTGGCACATAGATTTACCATCAGCTGTTTCACCCTGCTGTAGAGGAGCAGTATCTTGAACTTATAGGATGCTCTGTGTGATGGGGATGGGCACAGTGGGAAGTGTCCTGTGTGGGGAGGTGCAGGGCTGAGTAGGAGAGCTCCCAGCCAGGGAATTCTCCAGGTCCAGGTGAGGTTGGCTAGGGATGGATGGGCAGTGCAGGAAACTGCATGCTTTGCAAGGTGGTGTGTTATGGCAGTGCTGTAAGTCCTGAGCCTATTGAGCCTAACTGTGCTAAAAGTGGTGTCTGAGACTTTTTAATAAGACATTATGATTTTGGCTTAAGTTTTGGGTTTTCTTACTCTCTTATGTGCATGTGTAAAATGCAAAGCATATTTAATGAGTGAATACTTCAAATGCTTCCAAATTAATTAAAACCGGTTCCACATCTGGAATAAATCCAGTACCTTTCATGGATGGCTTCAACTTCACGGTTTTTCCCTCTTGTGAGAAGCTCTGTGAATATTCCTGTGTGGAGGCTTGTGAAAATTGGAGTAGCAGAATCCAGGCATTTTTTACAAAGAAGGGAGATCTGGAACCCACAGAATCAATAGAATCTTGGCCTTTATTCCAGCAGACTTTGGATAAGACTTAATAATATTATATGATTTTATGATAGGCCTGTGCATGGTCAGGTTTCCTCAGGGTACCTTGTCTTGAAAGTAACTGCAAATCTTAATTAAAGTTTGTTGTTTCTTGGGGTTCAACTACTGTTTAAATTAACACAGGTTTCAGAGGGGCTTGAATTAGGCACCACAAACAAAAAAATAGTGTTTTTATGATAAGCTTTTTTTGTCTTCTGCTCTCTCAATCCCCATAAGTAAATAAAATGATCAGATATTTCTCTGTGAGAAAGTTGTGAGTTAAATGGACACAACTAAGTGACCTAAAGATAGGCTTATTGCATAGATAAAAAATGCAAGGTTGGGTTGATTGAACTGCATTAGCATCAGAATAGGACATGGCAGGGCAAGTTGGCTGAGGTGCCCATGCAGAACTGGGGAGGGTTGTTCTTGGGAAGCTGGGAATTCTTTTCTGAGCCATAAATAAATAAATAAGTCGGTGTCCTGAAGAGTTAATGAATACAGGAGTCTGGGCAACTTAAAGCTGTTTGGGATATTTAAGAAAACCACATGGTGCTGTTTTTAGTATTGTTGATTTCCATTTTTTACCCCTAATATTTCCATTTTCAAGTTTTTATTGCAGTGGTTTGGGTTTGTTTTAATTTTTACTTGCTTTATTTATGCTGAAAGATGCTGTTGATATTGTTTTTTCCAGCACTTTTCTTTAGCTCCCATAGCAGTTTTGTTGTATGTTACACCAAAATACTGCTCCCAAAATTTTTGGTTCTAGAGCTACAGATGGAAATTGCAGAGTTTTGTGCTTCGAGTACCTTGTCTTTGGCGTTGTCCTCTGGCTGCTTGTGCTGGATCCTCTGGGGATGCCAAGAAAATTATCTTTCAGGGATCCTACTGTGATTGCATATAGAGCTTTTCCAGGGGAACTCAGTGTGTTTTGCAGGCCAAAACTAATTAAACCTCATGACATTCATGACAGATAAGCATAAACCACAATAAGTAAACTAAAACAGGAAGAGGTGAAGAGCTCAAGTTTCCCATGGTAGCAAACAGTGACATTCCCACTGAACCAAGCTATAGGTGCCGTGTACCTCTGAATATGAGGGTGCTTTTTACTTGGCTAGGAGAGCTACCCTTTTGGCACTGGATTTTGTGGAGGTAGTTAATATTTACAGTTTTGCATCTATCACCTGCCTATTAAAGATTGATTTAATTGTACTTGCTATTGCCTTAGCATTTCTTTGCTGCTGAGTTCTTGGTGAGTTTGCATAAGCAGTATCATCTTGGGAAGTTACTGAAATGTCCTCATGCCCTTCTAGACTTTCTTTAATTCAGAATGTTTTGAATTAACCAGCCTTGATTGGAATTGTAATTTTTTGCATTAAGTAGAAATTGCCTGACAAAGGTGCAATAGCTGTCACAATGCTGACAGGTTGTGACCATTGCTGGGTTCTGACTTCATTGATGTTGTGTTTCTAGGTATTCCGTCTTTGGTGTGGCTTTTGAGAGAGGTGTGATACTTTTGATATTACTGCTGTCATGGCTGTTGGTCATAGCAAAATAAGAAACCTGTGCTGGTGAAGTGGATGAGCTGACTATAGACTAAAAGGGAATGGTAATGAGAAAGTTCACTCACTTAAATGCTTTGAGTATACACCTGCTTCAAGTACAAGGGTACAAGGCATTGCCTTTAGAAAATAAAGGGTTTAGCCAGTCTGTTAATAACATAATCATGGTGTTATAAGCCAGATTTGCAGGTATACAGATACAATATACAAATTCCCATTAGGATATGCTGTACAACTGGGATATATCAACAGAGAAGAGAGTAGTGAGAGAAAGCTATGGCCCTAACTTGTACAGCTTTTTAAGAAAGCATTTTAGGCACAGGAGCCAGTTAAGAAGGTTAATTGGGCGAGATCTTTTTTCTGGTATGTGAAAGTGAGCCTTGGTGCTTGAGAAGATAACGCATCAGACAAAGCAGTGAGGTGTTCCAGGTAGAAAAATGAGGATCTTCCCTACACAATCTGGAAGAGAGGAAGAGTAAAAAAAGTGACAGAAAATGATCTTACAGAGATGGCAAGGGTTGCACTGGGGAAGGAGTAAAGTTTGCAAAAACTGAAGAGACAAGGCCTAAAAGAGGAGGGAGCATGAAGGTGCTGGTGGAACCTCTTCTACCAAATCAGCATCCCTGAAAGCATCCAGGGTAGCGACAGAGTTCGGTTACTGTGTATTGTCAGTCATGAAAAAAAAAGAGCCAAAAAGGAATGTAAAGGTCACACAGAAAAATTGCAGGGGCATCTGGAGAAGCAGGGATGTTGAGGTATGTGCTCCTGTAAACTGTCACACATACTGAAGAGAGGAATACCAGAGTTCATCCTCAGCATGGCAGAGTGGTTTAACCCATCAGAACTGCTTTATAGTCAGTGTTTTTTGGGGGGAATAAGTTGCCACTGAAATTAGGAGAATAAATGAATGCTTGTTGAAATGGAGCTGAAAACCCAGGTGTTCGGCATGGTGCTCTAAGTGTTAACACCAAAAAGCAGGAGTTAATTTTTCATTGGCCTTGTTACTGTAGCCTGCCTTCCTATGAAACATCCCAGAGCATGAGCTGTTGATATTGAAACATAAGTATTTATTTCTGAATTAATTTTAATAATGTGGGCATGAGTCAATATGCAATAGTGCTTGGTGCTGATGAAGTGGATTTCAGACCAGTGGGCTCCAGAGAAGAGTGCAGTTTCAGTATTTCTCCTATTGCACATTTCAGTTTGCTGAGAACTTGGAGCAAAGAGCAGCATCTTTGCTGGTTATGCAAAGTTTTATTAGTGCCCATCATTGCTGAACAACTCCCATGAAGGTGAATATGGGCTTAGAGAAATCTTCAACTCCACAGAGGGAACTGTAACTAGATGCTAAGAAGGGGCTGTTCATACATGGGAAACAAAAGGGCCCTTTATGTAAAAGTGGCTTGTTAGCTTTTTGTTTTTAAGCTCTAGCATGTCTAAGCAATCTGGGTGTCACACACTAATAAACTGGCCAGTCCCTCCGGAATAGACATTCTTGGTGGTGATTTAGAAGGTGCATTTATACAGTAGCCTCCAAGTTCATTGCTACACTGTTTCCTTGGATACTGAACATTTTGCATATAATTACCAGAGGGATGTTAACAATGCTTCCTGCTTCTAATGGTTTTAATAAAAGTTTTTCATATTACTTGGTTAGTGATTCTCTTTTTTCCTTTAATACTCTATATTAGAGAGGAAGAACAAAAGGAAGTGATTCTTGTCAGCTAATTTGCACAAATTCTTTAGAGCCAAGAACAGGTTTTATTTCTTAGAGTGTGGAAATCCTGCATGCTATTTCTGGAATTATGTTGCTGAATGGGTTGTAAATAGGGGTTAGAGTGCTACTATTCATTGTAACATGAAATTCACACTGTTTGGGAACAATTTTACAATAGTAAAGGAAAAGCTGTTTAAATGCTGGGCAGTAAACAAAACTTGTTATGGGTGTGAAAGCATTTAAATACTTCATGTGTCTATTTAAGGCTCGGGTATTTTGATAGTGTTCAGTATGTTTCTCAAAGGTACTTTCTGCTCTTTACACACCATCTTGGTTGCCTCAACTCCGGCTGTTGTTTAACAAACAGTTTGAGCTGCCATGGACATGGAAAGGATCCTGCTTGCCCCAGGCACCCGCTCCCATCTTCCTCCCTCCCTTTTGTTCACAGACATACTTGTGATAGGGCAGCTCAATCCCCACTGAGAACAAAATCAATAAAAAACAAATAAACAAGACCCAAACTAAACCAAAACAGCAATAACAAAGACAAAACCAATGCCAAAACCATGCATACACACACAAACCACAAAAAATAAAAACAAAAGAAAACCAACAGGAAAAAGCGGGGGAATTGAGCCTGGGACAGCTGCTTTGGTGGCTACGGTGGCTTATCCTGCTGTAAAGTGATCACCAAGCTGTGGCATGAAAGGATTATGCCTGAATATAATTAGGTTTAGTTGTGCAGAGTGTCTGCAGCTCTTGCAAAGAAGTTGGTAGGAGCCTCCAGGCTGTGGTGCCCAGGCTCACATGGAGATGCACTGTCTGTTGCCCCTCACGGATGTTGCAAACGAGCATGAAGCTCTGTGTATTTTTTTGCGTATCTCATTGTTCCACTGGCTTCAGAGGATGCTTTCATATGCACTTGAGGAACATCTGCTTGGGAGCAATATTGTTGCATGTCAAAAAAAGAATTAATTCTTTCATGTTCTTCAAGACCCCGTTAGACCTTGGGATATTCCCTAGAAACAAAGCAACAAGGATTTAAACTCTGAAATGTCTGTAGCTGTCACAGGCTGTGTAGTTACATGAGGTATGAGGGCAGCTGGGTGTGATGAAATAGGCTGTGCGTGTGTGTGTGTGTTCTCACCCTCACTCAAGCTAGAAGATGGTTTCAAGTTCAAAATGTGCATTTTTTAGTGTTGGAAGAACTACCTTAAATCCTTACTGATGCTTTTTCTTCAGAGAAACAATATATGGTGTAGTTAATTTAATAAAATAAAAGCATTTTTCTAAAAGCCAGAGAATACAGAATTTAATAAAGTGGCATTTGAAGATAAGTTTTAGGGATGCATGTGAGAAGGTTTTTTAACAGCATACTCAGTTTTATTGAAGTCCTCACAGCAGCTTTCATATGCCAAAAGCTATTGGCAGTCTTTTCCCATCAAAGCGGTACAGAACTACATTATATACAGATATTTTGTCCTTGCCCATAATAGTTTCACAAGCAAGGCATGCTGCTTTTTTCCCCCTTCTGTGTGGATTTGTAAGTTTGCTTTAGTAGGTGTATGCACTGCAATTTTATATATCTTTTTTTTTCCCCCTGCATAGTTTCAGCTTAAAAACACAGAGGAAACTGGTTAAATTGTTCCCAGTGATTTTGATCTTTGACCTGATGCTCTCTGAAACAAATTCTTTTGGTTTTTACCTTTCTGGAGATTTGCAGGGGTCAGGTTGAAATGGTAGATGACTTTGAGTCAGTGCGTGGTGGAGCCTGAGGAAGAGCTATCTGCAAGTAGTGCCTTGTTACGTGAAACTTCATTTTAAACTGAGGTTTCAAATTGAGGAGTACTGAGCCTCACTGGCCTTGAGATAAGTAGTGTTGTTTAGGCTGGAGTCCTTTTTATTTCATCTGAGCAGTTTTCCCCTTCTCTTGTTAGAAGAAAAAGGGTAAGATGAATGGTGAATGTATGGCCTGGTCTTGATTCTGTGGGATGCTCGAAGAGGGAGCATCCCTGTACCTTTGCCTAGTGCATCGCTTTGGGACGAGGCAGGAGTGATGGAGCAGCGTGGCATAGCCATGCCTGGGTTTTGAGGGAACAGGTGAGATGGTGTGGGGTAACCAGCACTGATTACTCCCCTCTTGGTGAACAAAGAGAAGATGTAGAGCCAGTAACTGACTGTGTTTCGGGACATGGGATCTGCCCCATTTATTGGGAAGCACTAGGTTGGATGTTCAGCATGTGATGTGCGGTGATCATTTCAGTAGCAACTTCTCTGCTTGTCAGAGTGTCTGAGGGATGAGGGTGGCTCTGTTAGGAAGATTTATCCGCAGGGACTTTGTCTGGCACCAGCAGGATGGGAGCAGTGAGATCAAGGAGTCTGACAGCAACTGCACAGGAGTGAGACATGGGGAAGGCATGGTCAGGGGGACTGGGCCTGACCTTGCCTTGCATGTTTAGGTGATGTACTCCAGCCGGTGTTTGGTGTGTGCATGCCCAGGATTTGAGAGCACAGACTTTGCAACTTGACCTTTGGCTGCAAGTGATCCTGATACCAGGAGAACAAATAGAAAATGGTGAGACATTGAGATAGTGGCTGTTCTTCCTGGTGGCTGCCATTGTAAACAACATAATGGAGTCATAACACTGCTGTTGATGTTGTTGATGTTACTATTATTATTACTACCTCTGCCTTACTGGTCTCCATTTCATGATCAGTGTCCACTTAACTTTCTGAGATCTACATGTAATTTTGAAGACCAAACCCAAATTCCTGACCTGTGAATAAATGATGAGTTTTGAATTGCAGCCACAGCAGTGGTGGTGAGAAACACAACTGTACGAGCCTCTGTTCTGGGAATTTAGGCCATAAATGCTGGTGAGTATTGCTCACCAGCAAAATGGTGGGGAAACCTTCCTTCCCTAGATTTTGCAGGTACCAAGGGCAGCATAGCGAGGCAGTGAGAGCTGGATATGTGGGAGGGGGTCTCCTGTGTAACCTGGGGCAAGGGGCTTAATATGCCGTGCCTGTTTCCTTATCTGGAAATGGGTAAGTACGTGCACTAACTTGACCTTCAAGTGTGCATGAAAATCAGGGACCTCAAGGGCAGTGCTGTCAGGGCAGGTGGAGGCACTTCACAGTCAAAGCTTTTGTCACAGCTAGTGAGTGTGGGTGCCTCAGAGAAGTCCAGTACCTGTAGGGATTTCAGGAGGTGGCTAGCAGTCTGCCATGGAGTTCATTCCTGCTTCCCAGTATGCCTGGTGGCGACGCTCTCCATGAAGCCTGGGCTGCTGTGCTTGTTTAAAGTGTGTTCCATAGAGAAAGGGCAGATTGTAGATCTGTATGGCAGATTCCTGGTTTTCCATGCACTGCTTCTGTAGATATTTGAGGAACATGCTTCTTCTGGGGGAAGTGTGGAGCTCTGTTAGTGAAGAGAGCTGAAAGAAAGTCAAGCTTCTATTTTTTTTTTCTTTTCTTTTTTTTTTTTTTAATTCTGTATGATTTTGGCATTTGAAACTGGATCACAAATGAAATTACACTTTTTCTGAGGTTCTGTCTCTTATGCCAAATATTTTAAAGGCAGTTTTCCAAAATGATTATCAAAAATCTGCATTAAGAGATACCTCATTTAATCTAACATATGCTGATTGCCATGAAGATATTTTCAACAGATTCTCTGCCATGGTATCTGTTATTCTTCAGGACATAAATAACTGCTGGACTGTAGATGACTCTGTGGGTAACTAGTGGCTTATGGGTAACCTCTTTTCTGGCACAGAAATAATGGGTTGTTTGTTCTTCCAGTTGAAGTCCTGATGTGTTTTGATGTTTCTGATTTACATTTTTAGCACTGTTCCCGATACCATTCAGTGTTCTGTGAACAGCCTTAAATTTGGTGTTTATTTTGGAGCGTTGGTTTTCAAGCAAACAAATATATGATTAGTAATTAATGGTTTTGCTATAAATAAACAAAAGCAAACAGTTCAGCTTTAAATAGTGATCTCTGCTCTGTGGAGCTTTTAATTGAGCCATGCCTGCAAAGTTGAACCTTTCCAAACACACAACTGGCTTTAAGGGACTCCCAGCTGTGGTGACTGAACTGGCCGAGTTGGAAAGCTGAAGCTGTGGTGGTTTGAGTTAATGTATGGTTAGCTAAAAAGTGGTTATTGTCTCAAATAGCTATGCATGAGCCGACCATTGGAGTGGGGAAAATCGTGGTTTCAGTGTGGGTGAAATGTTTGAATGTGGAAGGAGTTTCAGCATGCTGAAGACTTCCAGTGCTGTGCTTTTCCTTTGAGGGCTGCTCTCTGGCTGGTGGTGACTGGTGGAGGTGGCACCAGAGGTGCTAGCAGAGGCTCTTCCACGCACCAAGACAGATCTGTCTCTGTAAGTGCCACAAGCACTCCCTCATGTGCATCAAAAGTAGTATGTTAGTATATTCCCTTCAAAGTTATTTGATTTAGCACCATGTATGGATTTGAGCATTTCTAATGCAGATAGCAGTCCAAGGCCAGCCTTGTTGGAGAACTTTCCTCCTTGCAGTGATTGAACCTTAACACATGAGCTAGAAAGAAATTTCTAGGTTTCTCTCAGAACTGTTAGGTTTAAGGCTGACTCCATCTACTTTTCTATTTCCCGTGTGATGTCTGCAGTGTGTATTCCACTTATCTGAGAGAAAGTGTGATTTATTTGACCTGATGTAGCTGTGCATTGCTTTTTACTTAGGCAGGTTAGCCAACTACTATGGCCTGAGCTGGATGTAATTTTAAAAAGTAATGGCAACAGCCCTCTCTCTAAATACTGCCTCTTTGAACAAATGACAAGTGTTCTGATTTTTTTGCAGAAAAAGTTGGTGAGCAGCCAAGGTATTTATCAACAATCCTTTTTTTTTCTCTCTTTTTTTTTGTGAACAGTTGTGGGCTCTTAATGTCCAAGTTTTCAGAGACTTGGACAGAGGGCCACTGAGAGGCAGATTTTGGGGAGCTGGCTTTCAGAAATGTGGCTGCTCTGCAGTGCCTACCCATGTACATATCTCTAGTTGGTTGTAGATAACTCCAGTGTGTTGCTCCAGAAGTAGCTCCGTGTTATGCCTGTGACAGCAAGTGCCAGCACCCTGCAAATTCCTGCCCTACTGAAAGAAAAATGTTCATTGCTAAATCTAGGTTTTGTTCTCAAATCTCAAACTTGTTGAGAATCTCAATCAAAATATTTTCTTTTTCCACTTCCATCATGATCTCTTTCTATTGCTGTGTGTCACAGCTCTCTTGAAGAGAAATTGCGCTGCAAAACCAATAATTCAATTCCTAGCCTCAAGAAAGAATTTTTCTTTCTTTCTTTCTTTCTGACTAGGTTAGTAAGATCTAGCTAGTTCTCCAGTGGTTGTTCTGTGTAATTGTGTTTTTGTTTAAAGGCACCTGGCTACATTCATATGTCTTTTTTGCTGTACAGTGAAAAGCTTTATCCTGCAGTCTCTTTGTAGAGTCCTAACTGGACTACCATGATTTTGATTTGGCATCTCATAATCATGGAACTGTAGAATGGTTAGGGTTGGGAGAGATCTTTAAATATCACCTGGTCCAACCTGACAGTCTTTTCATTTAATCTCCATTTTATGTTGTGCTTTTTACATGGAGCTGTCAACAGTGAGGAAGCTTTTGTATATGCATCTCTATTTTCAATCTCCCTTCATTTGCCCATCTATAAAGGTCTGGACCATTTGAGCTGCCCTACCTCCCCACGCAGTGTCTGAGGGAGATATATAATATTTTTTTCCTCTGAGAGTAACAGCTTACTGCTGTCCTTATACCTACATACCTATTTATGGCCCTGGAAACAGTAGTTGTAAATCTCATGGACTTCTTTGTTACTATAAACTATATCCAAATAGTTTATACAAGCCTCTGCAAGCTGTCAGAAGGAGTATGTGCAGGATCCCAAACACAGAACAGACCAGAGGCAGCAACCAGCAGCAGCTGGAACTAGTGGGTGTGAGTTCGAAGGAAAGCAACCATGGAAGAGAATTCATGGTGGGAACTGAGCCTTGTGTGGCAAAGGTGGAATATGCTTTTTTAGCTGCAGGTACATCACCTTCACATCAGTGCTGGAGCTCAAAAAGGGCTTATTTCAATGCTGTGCTTCACAAGGTATTGTAAAAAGTTGAGATTCAGATTGCTCTAGGGTATTGCACAAAGACTGTCTAGTCTCATCTCAAGTGCATTATTATTATTATTTAGCATTATTAACATTATGGTAAGGGCAGAGTTGCAAAAAAACCAGTCAGATCACTGCTCAAGTCCCACTGTATGCAGTTGGAATGTGCCCCGTGGCAGGTCCTGCTCCTCATCGTCAGCAGCCTCTGGGTATATGAGTAGAGCTCTTCCCCCTAAGGATCAGAGATGCAGCTTGGTAAAAAGCTGGCTGTTTGGAGGAGATCCAAATTTACTTGTGGTGAAGGGAGAGCTGGGGAAAGACCGGCAGTGACAGGAGTGGGACTCATCAGTGCTGGATTTTTGCTGCTGACATTGCACCTTGAAAGAGCTTTCAAGCTACAACTCCTTGGAATGGGGTCAAAGTAGATTTATGAATAAAACATAAGGGGGGAAAAAAAAGGCCAGATAAACAAGAAATAGTATTATTGAGTGTGTCCCATAATGAAGCCCCCGAGAAAATAACTGGCTGATTTTGAAAGTGCCCCAAAGCATCCCTGTTTTACAGTGACGAAGAAGCAGGAGCCAGGGGGGGATTTGAGATACACAAAGCGTGAAAACTGGATAGCAGCCTTTGTTTCCCTGGAGGCAGACCACCAAGGGACAAGCTCAAATCCTTTGTAAGGTGGCTCCCAGGAATTTACTTCTGACAGATCTCACATGGTGGCAAATTATTCCTCCCCACTCCTACATTTTCCTCAAGCCAAGTTTCATCCTTGAGGGGAAAGGGAGAGTCCAGCAGACCCTTCACACCATTTCTTTGGGAAGAAAAATGATGCTCTGCTCCTGCTCACAGGTGGAAGCATTTGCTGATGAACTGATACTTGGCAAAAATTGGTGTTGTATGGAAAAAATCCCCAGCACCTGCTAGCAAAATAAAGTTATTCATAACATACGGCTGGGTGGGTAAATCTTCACTTCCTAGGGACGGCCTGAATTACACTTGCTACACGCTGAGCGGCCTGTCTCCCGTGTGGAATGACATGCAGGCAGCAGGAGGATTTGCAGCTCTGAGAAAGGTTAGGATTTATTGTGCTGTCTCTTGCAAGGGCTTACTCTGCAGAAATGATCATTTTGTCTTCACCTTCTCTTTTGGGGATAAACACATCATGATATAATCATATACATGGAAAAGCAGATCTTCGTGCTCATCGGGGAGCAGGTAGCTCCATGAATATATCTCCTGCAGTAAATCTGTCAGTGTCAGTAAGGTTTTTTTCGCCTCCTGCCTAGACTCAAACAGAAATCTTTAATTTATTTCTGTATGGCAGAAGTTCTAAATTCTTATTCTGTATTCTGTTTTGTTTTTTTTTCTGGCCAGTAAATTGATAGCCTTTCCTAACTGGGTGAATTATTGTGGAGTGCAAGGAAGTTGTTTGGCTAGGAGAAGTGTTTCGAACATGTTTTTTTCCCTTACTCACTATTCATTTGACAACATGCTAGTGATATTGCCTGTATAATGAGAAGAAAGTTAAAAAAATCCATGTCTCTCTCTAGTCTGTTCTTCAGCTTTGCAGGTAGAATGACACCTTGGTCTTTAAACTCCTAGATGCATATCTTCCATATGCCTAAATAATCATTTCCATGAGTTCAGAAGAGTTTTCAATGATTCTGTGCTGTGGAAAAGACTTCTTCCAAGAGAGCACTGACGTACATGGACTCTCACCTCCTGGTTGCAGTACTGTCACCAGATTTGTTGTTAGATTTTTTTCTGTCACCGATATGCTGCTTGATGCAAGCCTTTCATAGGTGACAACTGCAAACCTACCACAACACTTTGCAATCTTCCTTGTATCTTTTTTGCAGATCTTCATGGCCTGGTCATGCAGAAGTTTTTGTGTAGTCAAATTGCTGTTGTTGATAGAAAAGATTGCTGAGAAGAAGAGGTTTCATGCCTTGTGTTTTGATGGCTAGACCACGAAAATAGATTGGCTGCTATTGATGCTAACGTTTGAGTGACAGGAGTTATCTTCAAATATTAAGGCCACATCCAAAGAAATCAAGAGCTTCTGTTTCTGCAGCAGATTCGTGACTTCTTTATGTACTGTTTAGACCTCAAAGTACAAGTGATGTTACTATTCTGCTTCTTAAAAATACTTTTACATTTTCAAATATACCTTTTTTTGCTGTAAAGCTGCTTATTTAGTAAAATTTAAATAGCTACCATTTGAAAGAGAATTATGACAACTCTCTCAAGAAAACAATAGTGATTTCAAATTGTAGTATTTGTCCATACCAGGAGGTCTCCGATCCTGTCCTGTGTAAGGAGACACACTTCCTTTCCCAGCTTCACCAAGAGAAATGCAAGTTAAGATGAAAACCTTTCAGTTAAGATTTCTTGACCTCTTTTTTTCCATACACGTGGGTGCATAAATACCTCAAGTCTCAGAAATTTATCTGAAGTCGATAAAATGTTTTTTTTCTTCCTCATAGCCCAGAGGATCTATGTATGAGCTCCATTCGGTTCTTCACCCTTTGTTGAGTGAAGCTGGAAGTTAAAGCACAGATGGGTTTCTTCTATCATAAAAGGACATGTAAAAAAACCTTTAGTGGTTTCTTTGTATTAGCTAGTCACATTGCCTGAATTAATTTGCCTAATGGCCAGCTGGAAACATCTCAGAGTATAACTGGGCTTGGAGGCAAAGTAGGGAGAGATTATCCCTTCTGTGGCCTGCTAAAAGCTTATTTGTCCTGTTTGCTGAAGAAATTTGCCTGCTGTATTCCTTATATTCCATGAAGGACCTTTTGGCTCTTTTTTACCCAAGAGACATATGCACTGTTTTCTTTTTCAAGTGTTTTATGATGTGGAGATCTTTGGAATTAGAAAAATTAGCCTAGGGAGAAGGAGTCAAACCAAGGAATGGATAGCGCTTGTTTCATATCTGCACATTGAGTTAGAGCCACATTTTTGGTGTGCAGCCATCTTGGCAGTTCCTAGGACTTCAGTCTTTCTTCTCTGTCTGGTGGGGTGTTATGTTTGGATGCAACCCAGGCTGGAGGTTGCCAGGGCCAAGATGGGATAAAGGAATGAGGATCATACCTCTCTCAAGTCCTCTGAGGAGCACCAGCCACCTACAGGTCCTTGCAGCTATTCTGCAAAGTTTGGGTCACATAGTTAGTCTTTGTTCAAGGAGAAATGGAAAATTACTCAAATGATGAACTGAATTTAAAATCATAGAGTTCTTAATGATGTTCAAGTTTATTTAAAAGAGTACTAAAAATCAAGACACGCTGTACTATTTTTCCATTTTTTCCTTCCCACTTCAAGACCAGAGTATTTAATGAGAGCTAGAGTGGAAAGATTCTGCACTCCTGTATTGTGTTATTTTTTCACCTTCTTGGGTAGTTAGAAGGGATTTTTTTTTTTCCTTTTAGTGTCTGCTGTTGTTGTAGAGCAGTTTTCCTCTCTCAGAAAGCTTTAACCTTTTCCTTTTTCCCTGTTCCTTTTCCTTTAATTTCCTTTCTTTTTTTTCCCCTTTTTTTTCTTCATACTAACTGTGCTGAGCAGTACTAGGCAATTTTTTTTTAGTAGCTCCTGCCCAGACATGTAAAAAACAAGCAAAAGTAATCACAACCTTTTTCTTCACTTTAAACATAACATTTTTTTGACAAGAAGTGCCTTTCAAGAAATGCCTCCTAATTTATGGCGGGTTGCTTTGTACTTTGTTTCTGTAACCGATCTTGTTACATTTCCTGTGTTTTAAGTATGTATGTATTATGAGTTCTTAAAAACAAATAACCAAGAAGAAAGGAATTCAGTAAATGAATAAAACATTCTCGGGTTGTCCAAGTGGCAGCTTAATAGCTCATCCATTGGGACTTTCATATAATATAATGATGGTAGCCATATAAATATGTGGATAGATGAATAACTTCAATGGGGAGCTTGTTACAGCTCTGCATACCACATTTGAGATGAAATCAAACTCTGAAAGTGCTGCCTGATGTGAAGGTCCAATTTTTCCAATGCCAACCATGAAATTCTACCTTAAAATACACACTCCGTGTGTCTATGCATACGTATGTACCCATAGCTAAAACATGCTTTCAATAGCTACATATGCTGCTTCTAGGTGGAATTTAGTGTTTCAGAACTGATATTGATTGCACTGAACCTCTAAAACTTTGTGGACTATTGATGTGACTGGATTTGCAAGCAGTGTGTTTGAGATTAGGTCTTAGCCTCAGCTTTCTTTAAAAATTATAAGATAAATGGAATAGGAACATAAGGTTGTCATGTTATATATATACAATTTTTTCATTAGGTTCCCTTAATCACAGAGCTTTATAAATACCTACTTTGATGCCTATCTGCCACAGCAGTCTGTAATCTTAGGTAGGGCTGAAAGTAAAGTTTCAATTTTTTTTTTATTTTTTTTTTTGTAGCAATGATATTCTCAGGAAAACTGATTTCTAGTTATGCTAGACTTGAAAACCTGATGTTGATGACCCTGAAAGATGGAGAGAAACCAGCTCATGCTGAACTATGGCATGGACAGAAGAAACTAGACCACCAAATGAGACATAAATAGGATAAGACAATTCATTTCCTTACTTCAAAGAATAGGAAAATGAATTTTTAGGAAGTTGCTGAACTGTGGTGAAGAAAGTCTAGGTGCTCATATGAAACATAATGTCAGTCTCTTTTGTAAGCCAGCAAAATTCCTCTCTCTCTTAGCAGAGGGAGAAATGGGTATTGGAGGATGCTGAAGTGCTCTTTATGAAAGGCAACAATACAGTGATTGTCTGTTGATTGTTTTAATAATGCACATCACAGAAGAGGTCCAGCCCTTTATTTTCCCATGAGTTGTTTCTCATTAGAATTTCTCATTTTCACTGGCTGAATTTCCTCAGTGATTTATTGTATGTTGTGTATATATATATGTATAAACAGAATACAGCTAGCATTGTCTCCCACACTAGTCTGAAGCAACAGCTTTTAGTGTCAGTACTCAAAAGTGATCATATAAAGCCCCATGAAAATAAGGGACTTTGATATTTTTGTACTGGTGGATTAAATTGACAAATGTTTGCTGTGCAGGAGAATAAGGTGCCACTGCTGATCTTTCAGCTGAATGAAATGGCAACAACAATAAAATAATGTTTCCTAGATGAAGTAGACGGACCCCATCCTGGGGCTTTTGCAGGTCAGCCTGAGCACGGGTTCCCTCCAATATGTACCTAACACATATTGGAGAATTGTCCTTATTTGATGTATGAACTGTATGGAAGAAGATATTAATCACAGAACTCACATACTATGTGCACAATCAGTGAGTGGTCATATTCAGAAAAGGAACTGCTACAAATTACATTTGCTGGCTACTGGGGAATGCAGGTCTAGAATGCAATCTTATATTTTTATTCTCTTAAAGAGTTGTTTGGGTTTTTTTTAATAAAATAGAAAAGAAAGTAAGAAGGAAACAAAGGTGGGGGAGAACTGCATGTGAAATTAGTATATTGAAAGATGAGTGCTTTGACAAACACTTGGGAAAATTGACCAAATTGATTAGGGTGTTAAATGATGGGATACAGACTGCGGGATCAGGAAGTTAAGTGCTGTGTGTGGACATTGCAACATCAGTATGATAAATTGATTATTGTTAGTACTATAACTGCAGTACTCCCTCCGTTACATTGGAGGTGTCCAAAACTTGCATGCAATTTATAAATCTCCTTGGGGAAGCTGAAATCTGGTTGGAAGTTTAAGTTAACCTGTGTGATTGACAACTTTTCCTATCCTTTTCCTTCCTATATTCTAGCTTGGAGAAAACTAGATTTTTCAAGTAGCTTTTAAATGACAGTGAGAACGTGTGTGTGCAGTGGGTCTTTCAGTAATTGCCTTTTAAAATCGATTTTTATGATTTGCACAAGTAGTAGTGCATGTACTCTGTAACAAAGATGCTTACTCCCACTGCTTACGATAGCACCTGCCTAGTTTCCTCAGGCTACTTTCCTTGGCTTTCAAAGAGGAAGTGACAAGCAAGACTTGGCTCCCAGCTTCTGCAGTACCCTCCAGCAACCTTCAGCCAGTGCCTCCACTTACTTTGTCTCTGCCTAACCTCACAATTTAGATTCTTGAAGTGAAGCACTGGGCCTTTTCTGAATGTATCTGTATTTAAAGTAATGACTGCATAATGACTTCCGTATTCTGCTTGTTCTTGGTGGCTCAAATTTCATAATTCTTAACTGACCATAAAAAAAAAGGTAATATTTGACTATCACAGTGCTACATATGTATAAAAATCCTGTCTCTCTTCCAAACGTTTGGACTGAAAATGAATTTTCCAATAATCTCTGAAAACAAACAAGTTTAGGCTTAGTTGGAGCTGCTGATAAATAAGAAAAAATAATTTCTGTATGTGGTTCATTCTTCTATATAAATGTATATAAATATGTGTGGTGGATTTTAATTTTTTTTCACTGTGATATTATTCTGGACTGTGTACACGTGTATATGGATGTGATAGGGTCTTTTAAAAAAGTGTGCATACATACATATATGTAGTTATATATATGTGCATGCATGTGCACATGCATATATGCTACTCAGGTGTGAAAATACCTAGGGCTGGTGTGATTGTGTGTATAGAGTGTTCTCCCTTTCTGTTTTCTTAAATATGTGGTGAATTGATTTTACATAGATTTTACTTCCAATTAGAAATTTAGTAAGTTATTTTGACGGGTCGCTTCACAGTACAGTTTTTCTCTCTTGATCAGCTATTTTTTGTTTTCTCTTTCTGTCACAGGGTGAAAGAATGATGTGATGGACGTGAATATGGGCTGGTGGTCAGGCTCACGGCTACCTCCGCCATGCCTTGCCCTTCTGATTGTCAAGTTCCTGGCCTCCATTTGCCAGGTGGCTCATGGGACTGCCCCGCTTGGCTTTCACTTCACACATTCCACTTACAATGCCACAGTGTACGAAAATTCTGCAGCCAGGACCTATGTCAACAGTCAGACGAGGATGGGCATTACTATGGCTGACGTTTCATGGGATATCAAGTACAAAATAGTGTCTGGTGATGATGAGGGCTTTTTTAAAGCAGAGGAAGTTATCATTGCTGACTTCTGCTTCCTCAGAATAAGGACTAAAGGTGGGAATTCTGCTATATTGAACAGAGAAATCCAGGACAACTATTTATTGATGGTAAAAGGGTCTGTCAGAGGAGAGGACTTGGAAGCATGGACAAAAGTGAACATCCAGGTTTTGGATATGAATGACCTAAGACCTTTGTTTTCACCAACCACATACTCTGTCACGATAGCAGAAAGCACTCCTTTAAGGACTAGCATTGCACAGGTGACTGCAACAGATGCAGATATTGGGTCCAATGGTGAATTTTATTATTACTTTAAAAATAAAGTTGATCTCTTCTCAGTTCATCCTACGAGTGGTGTTATCTCCTTAAGCGGCCGGTTAAATTATGATGAGAAAAACAGATATGACCTTGAGATTTTGGCAGTGGACCGTGGGATGAAGCTTTATGGGAACAATGGCGTAAGCAGCACTGCCAAGCTTTATGTTCACATTGAACGTATAAATGAGCATGCCCCAACAATAAGTGTAGTAACCCACGTTCCCTTCCCATCAGACAAGGAACCTACCTATGCAGTTGTTAACGTTGATGACCTAGATGAAGGAGCCAATGGAGAAATAGAATCTGTTTCTATTGTGGCTGGAGATCCTCTAGAACAATTCTTTCTGACTAAAGAAGGGAAATGGATGAATGAGTACAAAATCAAAGAAAGAAAGCCTATTGATTGGGACAGCTTCCCTTACGGTTACAACCTCACTCTCCAAGCTAAGGACAAAGGATCTCCACAGAAATTTTCTGCAGTCAAACTGGTCCACATTGCTAGTCCCAAGAAAGAAAGTATCCCCCTGAAGTTTGAAAAGGAAACATATGATATTTTGATCAGTGAATTTTCACCTCCTGGTGTGGTTGTTGCAGTAGTTAAGCTGATGCCTGAGCCACAGGGTGTGGAATATAGAATATCTCCTAGTGAGGAAGCTGAGTATTTTAAGATCAATCCCAGCACAGGTCTTATTACTACTGCTCGTCCTTTGAAAATCATTGAGAAGGACCTCTATGAATTAGAAGTATATGCAAACAAAGGTGGTGATTTAAAAGCACAGGTTACTGTCAGGTTAGAGGATGCCAATGATCACACTCCGGAGTTCCAGCAGCTCTCCTACAGCTCATTTGTCAATGAAAGTGTCCCAGTGGGGTCCAGCGTTTTGGCAGTGTCAGCAGTTGATGAAGACAGGGGAGAAAACGGATACATCACATACAGTATTGCCAGTCTGAACTCACTGCCATTTACAATAAACCAGTTTACAGGTGTCATCAGCACATCTGAAGAACTGGATTTTGAGTCCTCAGCAGAAAGCTACAGGTTCATTGTAAGAGCTTCCGACTGGGGTTCCCCCTACCGCCACGAAAGTGAGGTGAATGTCACCATATACATAGGCAATGTCAACGATAACAAGCCCCTCTTTGAAAAAGTGGCCTGTCAGGGAGTGATTTCTTCTGATTTTCCTGTTGGCGGTCACATCACTGCTGTTTCTGCAATAGACATAGATGAGTTAGAGCTTGTGAAGTACAAAATAATCTCTGGAAATGAACTTGGCATTTTTTATTTAAATCCAGACTCTGGTGTCTTGCAGCTTAAAAAATCTCTCATTAACTCTGGCATAAAGAACAGCAATTTTGGCCTTAAGATAACGGCAACTGATGGAGAGAACTTCGCTGATGCTATGTTTGTTAATATTTCAGTAGTTCATGGGAAAGTGTCTTCGAAGACCTTTAGCTGTAGAGAAACTAGAGTTGCTCAGAAGCTAGCAGAGAAGTTGCTCAAAAAGGCAAAAGCAAATGTGAAGCTGAATTTGGAAGACGGTTTTCTTGATTATTATTCTGTTAACAGGCAGGCACCTCATTTTGACAAATCCTTTCCTACTGATGTTAAGGTTTCAGAAGATCTGCCGGTTGGTGCCACCATCCTGAGGATAAAAGCCTATGATGCTGACTCGGGCTTTAATGGAAGAGTACTTTATACAATTTCTGATGGTAATGTAGATAGTTGTTTCAACATTGACATGGAGATGGGGATACTTAGTGTTCTCATGCCCTTGGACCGTGAAAAAACAGAGCTCTATCTCCTCAATATTACAATTTATGATTTAGGTAATCCACAGAAATCTGCATGGAGACTGCTGACTGTCACTGTGGAGGATGCAAATGATAACAAACCTGTTTTTTTACAGGACAGTTACTCAGTTAATATTTTAGAAAGTACGAGTCTTGGGACAGAGATTATCCAGGTAGAAGCCAGAGATAAAGACCTAGGCTCTAATGGTGAAGTGACTTACTCAGTACTGACAGACACCCATCAGTTTGCTATCAACAGTTCTACAGGAGTGGTGTATGTGGCAGATCAACTAGACCGGGAAGCAAAAGCCAACTACACACTGAAGATTGAGGCTAGGGACAGAGCAGAGAGTGGCCATCAGCAGTTTTCCATTGTGCCTCTGAAGGTTTTTTTGGATGACGTTAACGATTGCTCTCCGGCCTTTATCCCATCCAGCTACAATGTGAAGGTTCTTGAGGACCTGCCGGTTGGCACTGTCATAGCTTGGTTGGAAACTCACGATCCAGACCTGGGCTTGGGAGGCCAGGTCCGCTACTCGCTGGTAAATGACTACAACGGGCGGTTCGAGATCGACAAAGCCAGTGGCGCCATCCGCCTGATCAAGGAGCTCGACTACGAGAAGCAGCAGTTCTACAACCTGACTGTGCGTGCCAAGGACAAGGGGCGCCCAGTTTCTCTCTCTTCTCTTTCTTTTGTGGAAGTTGAAGTGGTGGATGTTAACGAAAATCTCTATACCCCTTATTTTCCTGACTTTGCTGTCATTGGATCTGTAAAGGAAAATTCCCGCATTGGTACAAGTGTTTTGCAAGTCATTGCTCGAGATGAGGATTCTGGAAGAGATGGGGAAATCCAGTATTCCATCAGGGATGGCAGTGGTCTGGGGAGATTCAGCATCGATGAAGAAACTGGTGAGTTTTATTTCTAATTTCTCCTTCATAGAGGTTTATTTCAAAAGCAAAGCTCTGGCATGATTGTTTTCTACCCGTAACAAGAAATTCAGTTCTTCTTAACAGGCAAGATAGAATTATAAGTAAGGATTTTCCAGGCACAGCAATGACATGATTTAATTACCTGGTTACATTCATCACTCTTGTGGATGTGAAATTATACACGTTCCTTTTCGGCAGCTATGTGATGACTCCATTTAGAAGGCAGTGATAGTTACAGAATGACTCGCTTACAGTCATTGCATTATCTGTTGATCACTCTAAATTACTCAGGCCACCTCCACAGAGTCACAATACTAATAACCTTGAATCTGGTGTTAAACCCAATGAAAGGAAATAAGGAGCATGAAAGAAAGATTATTTTGTCCTAAAACCTATTTGTGTTCTTGTTCTTGTTGCTGGGAGTCATTTTTCATGGGAGTTATTCTGGAATGACACACCATCCTGTGTAATTCACTTTCTTGTAGCATGGTGTTTATCAGTGTTGGTGTGCTTATGTAAAAGGCAGAAATCCAGGGAAATGTTCATAGCTGTAAATTACCTGTGCTAGCTTTCCTTTGATGGCAGTAGTATTATAAACATTGTTGTTAGAAAGCATTGTTAATATAGTGAAGGTTTTTCAGATGCTGAACTTTATTACCATACCACCCTATTGGAATATGTTCAAAATACTAAATATAAAAGTGTGTTTAGTAAAACACTTAAAAACTGGCTGTTTAAATGTCTGATGGTTGTTGGGAGTAGTGGTGCAGCTGTGCACCCCTAGAAGTAGTGAGGAAATTAGAAAATATTAGTCAACAGTTTCAGAAATTATATTAAATATGTTAGGTCTGTGGGTTTACTGTGGTTTGTATGTCTTCTTCTGAAGCTTTTAATTGAGAATGTGGTATTAAACATAAGATTAAAATGTATGTTTTGGCAAATTCTAACTGTTTAATCAAATGTCAGCTTTCTAAACTGAACATTATGAAAAACAGACGACATTACAAATGCTGTAGCTCTCATCTAAGTATAAGCAGAGAAAAATATTTTTATTCTATTTTTGCTACAGCCTTGCTGCTACAGCTGTACACAGATGATTGCAGTCAAAACCTTATGTCCAGAAACATCAGACTTGAGTGTCAGAAGTCAAGAGGGCACCTAGTGTAATTTCCAGAAATGTTAGGAACTCACATATCCTACAGTGCTGATAGTAGAGGAAGGCATTCAGGCAACATTATTTAGACATATAGACATACGCTCAAACATTTGCCTCCTGCATTTGAAAATTTCTTCCTACCTACTTATTGAGTAGCATCAACTTCATCTCAATGGGTTCTTTATAAAGCCCTGGGAGGTAGGTGCAAATGCTGCAATACTGATACAGAAATCTCAGCATTCGACATTTATTGAACTTACAAGAGCTGGTAGAGAAAGTAACTCAGTGTGTTTCACTCCTAAGTAAAATAACAAGGTTTTTTTTGCCTCGTTCCTACTCTAGTACAGGTAGGTGATGGCCTAGAATAAGTAAGGTCCCTTGTTCTATAAAGCACAAATCACGTTTTAACGTGAGTGGAAACTGTACTCAGTTTTCCACATTAAATATACTTACTTTTTTTCCAAGCTTGAACTGTATTTTTTGGATGCAAAAAAAGTCCCAAATCCCCCAAGATGTAAAGATTTTTCTGCCTTTCACTCTTTCAGGAGTGTTACAAGAAAATGAGTTAACCTCTGCGATTTCACTTAATCATTCCAGAAGAGACTTGATAATCCAGCAGATTTGGGATTCTCGTTTCTGATTTCCCCAAATGTTCAATACCACATAAGCCTTCTTGAAAACCATTTGAAGAACGCTTTGGGTGCAGAGCTGCAGCCAGGGCGATGTGGAGGGCAGGGCTTCAGGGTTACATCAGGTCATGCTTTGTAAGCTGAATGCAGGATTTGACCTTCTGTGTCAAATAGAATGCAACATTAATACTCTGCTATTGAACTGGTGGCAACTTAAATGCTGCTGAATGATGAATCAGCTTTCTAGCTGTAGAAAAGGGCTTAAGTCACATATTGAATTAATTTATAAAGAGATAGCTGTTTATTTACTTTCAGTGCAGTTCATTTGTCACTTTTAGACTGACCAACTCTATTGGCTTATGTACCATCTCTCCTGAAATTTGTGAAGGTAAGCAGGAGTGTGAAGTACAACAAATCAATATTTTTGGCTGCTGCCTTAATGAAAAGATGACTGCAGCATCCATTATAATCATTAGGATATAAACTGGGCCAAATTCATCCTGATATACAAACAGGCTGGACTGCAAGCAAGTCTGTACTTGCAGCAAAATTCTGCTCAAATGCATTATTTTTGTTTTTCTGAAATATTACATGTTAATGGTGTTGCCCTGTGTGTTGAATGAGGTGCTTTTGCTCCCTGAGACACATTGTTACTGAGGAGTTGAAAGGGAGAGAAGCAAGCCTTCATGATAGATACACACTGCACCATGCAGCTGCACATTTGTTGTCATGGTGGCTTTTTCTTCCACTTGAGATGTGTACAGGTGCCTAATGGGCCATCTGGAAAAAATGGGGCTCAGGGGAGATCTACCTGAAAGGAGCTTGTAGTGAGGGGGCAGGGGAGTGGGTGTCAGTCTGTTCTCCAAGTAACAAGTGTCAGGACAAGAAGAAATGGCGAGGACAGGTTTAGACTGGGTGTAAGGGAAAATGTATTCAGTGAGAGAGTTGTGAGGCATTGTAACAAGCTGTTCAGGGAGGTTGTGGAATCAACATCTCTGAAAGTGTTCAAAACATGCGTGGGTGTTGCACTCATGGCCATGGCTTAGTGATGGAACTCACAGTGCTGGGTTAATTTTTGGGCTCACGATCTTGGAGGCCTTGTCAAAGTTAAATGATTCTGTGATCTATCTCAACCAAGCTTATCTAGCTTTTGGTGTAGGTTCCATAACAGACTCTTCTCCATTCTGGTCGATGCAGAGGGTTGCAGTCAGTGAGCTTGGGACTCTTCTCCATATTGGTCCTTATGGATCCTTCTGCACAGTGTAAATGTGCAAATCTGGGTGCTGTTGTAGTTTGGTAAGAGTTGTGCCGTGGGGGTGAGCCTGGAATTCTCTTCCTCCAGCACTGCTCTTTTCCTCATGTCATATAGAATTGGTTTGGAATATTGTTGTTACAACATTCACTGCTAAATATACCAGTTCATACGTGGTGGTAACCAGAAGTATAGCATGTGTTTGCCAGCTAGAAGTGTGAATCACCTCCAAATTTGCTTCAGTAGATTTACTTTCCATTTCCAGGAGTCAGGAGCAGTACAGATCTGTAAATAAATAGAATGTCTCCTGAAGTGCTTTGCCGTAGTTCCTGACCTTTCAACTCCATCTGTGGTTTCCTACTACCTTAGATAAAAAATGAAATTTCTCGTGGGTTTAGAAGTCAGTCATGATTCATAGCTAAAAATCTGGTTTCATACTTTTCTAGAGATTAAAAAAAATAAAGGAACTTTTTTTTATTTATTGACTGCTAATATAACTGTCACAAACATGCCATTTAAAAACCTTGTACTGAGGAACATGTAATGTGATCCTTCTGTCTCCTGTTCAGAACTGCCTTTTTTTTTTTTTTTTTTTTTTTTTTTTTTTTTTTTTTTTTTTTTTTTTTTTTTTTTTGTCATGTTCATTTTCTCAGAATCCAGATATGTCATCTCTCTTATAAAATATAGTGGTCTACAATGACAACTAGTCACTGCAAGCTTCTTCAAGTCAACGGAAGGAAACAAGCAACTGAGAAACATGATTCATTTCATCTTAATGTAAAATATGAAATAAGTTGGGTGAATCATGCTCTAAAAATATGCAAAGGTCCTTGTGAGACTATCTCAGGTGGAGATTACGCTGAGTGCCTTGCTTTGGTCAGATGTAGCCCATCTCTCTTAATGGTCAACAAGAATATATACTGTCAGCTTTACTGCTAGGTAATTTATGACTCCTCTGTACCAGATCCATGGTTTTAATCTAATCTTAAATGCACTTCTAGAAATAAAAAGTGGAAAAAAGGTTTTTAATAGTATAGGGGTGAGAGTAATGTAAATAATAGTTTATGATTTTTCATTTTCTTACAACTCCGGTGCTGATGCCTTAAGTTTTAGCATTCATATGTTTCAGATTCTGTAGTACATTAGTGTACAACTCTGAACTTCATATAAAGTGTTAGCAAGTTCTCTTCCCAGTTTAGTTAGACAAAACAATCTTTTCCAGCCCAAGAACCGAGAACACCGTTGCAGCTTCAGGCTCAAGAAGTATAAACAACAGCAAATTGAGGAGAGCAATCTGTGAGGATGGGACTTCATAACCTGAAGCTATAATTGGACAATTAACCCCAATATGTAAATGGACCAAAACTTGTAAAATTGTGAAAAAGTGTGACCTGTTGTCCATCTTGGGTAGAGCTACAGCTGGGCTCTTGTACTGCCCAAGGTGTATTTTTTAAGGTCTTTTAATAAACCCCTACTTTATTAACTCTACCCCTTTAACTCTGTCTAGCCTCTATTCCAGGTAACCTCTCTAGGCATCAGTGCTGCAGAGAAGCTGGAGCCATTTCTTCATATTTCATGCTGCTTCCTGCCTGGTGTGCATCTCCACTTTCTTTGCCAGTCTGCTAATTGCAGTTCCTTAGAAGAAAATTGTGTAAAACCCACTCTTATATCTCCAGATTGTTGTGACAGAAAATAAGCAGAGATATGGTAAAAAATTCTGTGGTATGAGAGTGTGCTTGGAGTTTCCCTGACAGGTTAGCTCTAATTGTTGTGACTACTCTTGTTGAAATGTCAGAGGTCCTACAATGCCTAATTAAAAACCTGGATTATTATTCCCGCTGGTGTGGGGACCCCTCAGCTCGCAGGGGCCCGAGGAGGCTGAGCCACCCCAGAAGTATCTCCTCAGAGACGACTCCTTGGGGGGTCAAGGCACTCCCTCAGCGGGCAGAGAGCGCGTCTCAGCAGAAGGGCAGAGCAGCTCCTTAGAGTGATTTC
>VZUI01044361.1:0-125557 GCA_013401135.1 Cettia cetti | reverse complement strand
CCTTCCCTTCCCTTCCCTTCCCTTCCCTTCCCTTCCCTTCCCTTCCCTTCCCTTCCCTTCCCTTCCCTTCCCTTATTAAAATTGACACAAAAATGAAGCTGTACCTGAGTGGAGATAATGAAGAGATCCATGAAAGCTATTTCTTTGCAATGAAAACTTTAATTTTTTTCTGGACCTGGCAATAGCTGTAAGTCAATGAGGAGACCTTAACTGCCTGAATCCACCATAAGCATTCAAGTACAGCTGTGAGGAACTGATAAAAAGAAAAAGATTGCATGAGTGCCATTACAATGTTAAAAAAAAAATTCTAAAAATAATAAAACAGCTGCAAGTAACTTTTCTTTGCTATTTTTCCCTTTAGGGATGCAAAACTTAAAAAAGTAAAAGTGAGACCTTAAAAAGTGAAAATCCTCTGACACTTTTGTTTCTGATTTGATTTTTGACCTGTGTTCGCTTGGCAAATTTTATTGATTTCACCAGAGACATTTGATGGTAACATTTTAAGGACATCTAAACACGTTAGGCTCCTAAGTCTTAACTTTCAATAGTCTATTGGGATCCTAAATACCGTTTTAAGTCAATTACACCTAAACTCCCAAAGTCTGACCCTAAAAAAAAGGGATTTATATGCTACAGTAAAAGCTGAAATACAATTATATACACCTGACTTAGGTACATCACCCTTGAGATTGAAAAATAACTACATATTAAGAGAAGCTCCTTCACCTGGCATAGTTAGTGCTGATCCCACAGGTCAGCAGCTCAATGGCTATATGGCACTTTCTCCAGGCTACAAGGCTGGATAAAATTGTCCATTTAGGAAAGATGGAGAGATGTACAGCTGTTTTGAGATCCACCTGTGTCTACCAGTTTGTTTTTTAAGGTTCGGCCACAACAATGCAGGAATTCAGTATAAGCCTGAGTAGGACAGGCTAAGCTGAGCCTTTCTCCAGTAGAATTGTGGCATGCCAGAAGTGAGGACACCAGCAGAGGATTTGGCCCCACTTGCTTCAGCTGCTCACTGTCTCACTTTAGTGACCACACAAGGGTATGGAACAACTTCTGATGTCTTACTTAGACACCGAAAAATTTTAGGAAGGGGGAGATGTAAGCAAAGCAGCATATGGGATCTCATTTTGCTTGAAAAGGTCCAGTGAATGAGGACCATGCCAAAAAGTCAAAACTTGTCTGTGCCATTTTCCATTGACATTTATTCTCCCAGTGGTATCTGGTCTAAGATGGCCAAAGCAGCTTTCTATACACCAAGGCTGGAAAACTGACTATTTGTTATGTATTTTACTATGTTTTTCCTTTTTCCTTTTGTTAGTAACAGAGCTTTTATGCCACTGGTAATTTTCCTCCAATTGTTTTCTTCGCAGTTACTATGAAAGTTCTGGAGGGGCTGAGGCCTTTGTACCAGCAAGACACCCACTGACATTTCCACTTCAGTCTTCCATTCTCATGTCCTTTGCCTCACTGTCTGACACATTGCAAGCTCTTACTTTTCATCTGTACCTCAGCAGCACCACTGATAGTCAAACATGTAACTTAGCACTGCTGTGACACTGCATCAATCAAGTGTGCACAGATCCCTTGCTGGTGTGTGACTTGAATGAAAAAGTAAAACTTGTTCTTAACTCAGATAATCCACTTTTACTTTGGGGAAGGAGTCCATAGTTAAAAATGCACTGACCTACTTCTTCCATAGCTAGAATTTAACTGTTGACAGCATGTAGTTATTTTCTGCTCCATTCAAGAAAGTTTATATGTGCAGTTTATATATGTTCTACCATGCAGAGATCTCCTGAAGCATCCCTTTGCACCTACCTCAGCTCTCACACTAGGCTTTCCTCCTTGTATGAACCAATATCATGAGGTAAGTGGGCATACATATGACTAATTCTGTCCTGTCACCCAGCTCAATGACCCTAACTTGGACCAGGAAAGTGTAATAGCAATCCTAGTACTATGGATGTAGTCCAAGCAGTGTGATCCACAAAGGCCCACTAAGCATGGTTAATGAGAAATTTTAATTTCCACTACAGAATCCCTCATCTTTAATTATTCCTTGTTTCTGTTTGAAAATCCAATTGCAGAAAATAGACTTTGGCACTTTGAGGGGTAATGGTCTTGAAATCAGCACATTAAAAAAAAAATACATAAACATTCTTTTTCCAGCTCCCAGATTTGTGTTTGGTTTGGGTTGGGTTTTTTTCCTACATAATGTTTGCTATGGATATAGCTAGTACATGACAAAATTTGTCAGAGAAAGGTAGCTACTGCTGGTTGAGTCTTTTACCTTGTTCCTTGTACTCTTGTATTTCTCTTTTCCTAATCATGAGAAATAGAGAAAAGCAAGGCTGAAATGAAATACAAAAATCTATAAACTATGAACTTTTGAATCTGGTAATAAGACAGGAGTCAGCCTCCACTGTTAGTTACATCAACAAAAAGTTATGAATTTTTCATTAGCCACAAGACTAAATAATTCACTAGGAGGAAAGGGAACCAGAAGAACAACTTCATCTGAGCTGAAACTTCACCCCCACAGCACAAATCTTCCTTTCTCTTGTGATCACACTTCAGGAAAAGAGCCTTATCCTCTTGGTATGTAGAATGGAGTATGATCTTCATTTCTGCTGAAACCCCTCAGCTATGTGGAAAATGTGTAACTCTTTGGGGGGACAGAGACTGAAACCCAGCTGGTCTCTGCCCTCTGCAGCTGGCAAAAGATCTGTCATAATACAAGTGGGTGGTCCTGGATATATTCAAGTCCTTTGAACAGAGTGGAAAGGCTGTAATCAGAGGGTGAGAGGAAGTGGAAAACTGCCCATGATGTTGAGCCTGTTTGCCCCAGAGGCCTGCAGGGAGGATCTGAGGCACTTTGGTGGGTATCTGCAGGACTCTGAGGACATTGGAAAAGCATCCTCAAGTCAAACAGCAAAATACAGATTAAATGGTTTGGAAAAAGGAAAACCAACCAGATATTAGATCAAGAAAATAATATATGTTTTGACAAAAAAAACCCCCAACAAACCTGCATGCTAAGAAAAAGAAAAAGATTTCACTGTAAAATCGTAACAAAGTATTTCAGTAATACCTTGTCTTCATTTAGGTCAGCAGTGGAATGCTTGTCAGACCACAGGGGGCTTCATGGAAGTGCAGAAAATTAGCTGAGACTTCTATTTCACAAGACTTTCAGGAGACGCCCAAACCTCCTTCTAAGGAACTTGTAAATGTGTCTCAAGGTGAAACCTTTTGCAAGCATTTGTTGGACAGCCATTGTGATAATTGAGGCAGTGCTGTGACTCCTCTCATGTATCAGGAATTACTCTTTTTCCCACTCCAGATGAAGCTATTTTGCCTTACAGACTTACAGAAGGTTATTTATTTAGAACCTTTACTAGGGCCCACAAGAAGTTAATATTGAATTCACATTCATTGAAAAGAATGTTGTCATACAGATTTTTTTAAATTCCTGCTTTCTGGGCACGCGTTTGTCAACCAGAAATTGGCAAAAATACAAAAATTATAATGGAAACTAATTTCCCTGAAGGAATAATTAAACCTTTCTCCTCCCTTTTGTCTCCCCATTTGCTCCTTCCTCTTGCTTCATGGGCTCCAGCACAGAAACTTTTAATTGTCTGGATTGTCAGATTTGACATCCTAATCTTGTGCTTCGAGGATACTTGCATCTTAGTAACTGAGCGTCTGAATACTAAACATCTCTTGGTTCACAACCCTCCTGCAGCTGAGACCCAGTTTGCATCAGTGCTCCAGTTTGCATGTCTTAGCCCCTCTCCTGCTCTCCATGGTGTAGATAAGTAGTTCAAAAACCTTCCCCAAAGTCATTCTCTTCTTTTTAATTTGACAGTCAGGATTTCATCATCTTCAAAATTTACCTGTAACAGAAAACCTAGGCAGTCACAAAAGAAAATATTGCTATAAATTGTGCAGTGTATTTCTGCTGAATTTTGCACCACTAATACCAAGAGAATGGTCTGATTTCCATCAGAGCAGAAGCTGATGTGCTTGTGCAGACGGTGCTGCCCAGATCTGGAAGCCTCCTCTTCCCACAGGGAACACACAGAATCAAAGCCATAAATTTTTACTCTGGATGGTAACAATCAAACCTACAGGTGACATTCTTTTATAATGAAGCTGGTATCTCCAGGAGTAGGGAGGCTGGGAACAGCATAGCTATATGTATGAAAGGAGGCAGGCAGCCATAGTCTTGCAACTCCTCTAATGGAAATGCTCATAGGAGAAGAATGAAGAAACATGCTCAGAACAGAGAAGCAAGCAACTGCTTATATTTGGATGACTAAATGCAAGGGTTAGCTACTAATTGCTGTGCTTGTTTGGTGGATTTTGTCTATACAGGGACTGTGCACCTGTTGCTCTGCTATGAAAGACTGGAGTTTACAGTCAGGGCTACGCTTGAAGAAGAGAAACACCGTGAGAGGCTGTTGTATTTTTTGTCTCTAAGGAAGTCTCTTTTAACAGGTCTTGCATGGTCTTGCAGGTTAGATGTGCCAGAATAGTGCCAAAATAATGGAAGATATGACACAAGCCTTTCCCTCTGAAAATTCCAATTATGTAGTACTGAGCTTCTTCTCTACTATAATTTCTTGTATTTCCACACTCAAACAAATATATGTACATATTTATTCCATTAGTGATATAATACATTTTTCCCAGAAAAGGCTGTTACCATTTAATGTATCTGTAAGGTGCTGAAGTAGCTGCTGGCTGTGCACTTACGTCCATTATAGAGATACCTGGAGGACCAGACAGGTCCTACTGTCATCAATTTTTCTTTCCAAATCAATTACTGTCACAAGAAAAATTGAAAAAAGGAAAATGTGAAAAAAAATAAAACTACAGTGTTAAAGCACTGGCAGTTAATAGTGCGTTATTGAAAGAGAAATTCTTCTTAGAAATTATTCAGCTCAGGACAATGTTGCAATGGTACAGAAACACCAGAAATATTCTGTGCCTGGGTCCTTCCTAACCCAAATGCTCATGACTTCTCCAAACCAGACTCTTCCAATATAGCAAAAAAATGTTGTCAACCACTTTCAATTGCTTTTGTAGATCATTTTTGTACATGACAAGGTCACAGTGATAGCAGACCAGGCTTCCTGGAAGGGGTCATTCAAGGGGACATCAAGAGTGGCTGGGGAGAAATACTTCCTGGAGTCCTAAGGAATCTGGGTAATGCTTGGTTGTACTAAATGATCCCTGGCAAACCATCAGAGAAGCACAGGGGGAAAAGATAGATTAGAGTTACTTTCCTCCAGTCATTTGTAAATATGCCCTTCCATGCTTGCACTTCCAAGATCTGCAGCCCACTCTCTTTCTCTGCGGGCAGTGTCAGATGCAGGGTTAGTGAGCTTGGAAATCCAATGATTTTTTGTTGTTTTGGGTTTTTTTGTTTTTTTCGGGGTTTTTCTTTTTTTTAATTTTTTTTTTAAAGGCCTTCATGCACTTCATGCATGTGAAGCTAAGAGTTTTGTTTTGAAACAGCTCACAAAACCACTATAAGGATGGCAGTATAGACTGAAATATTTACTTGTTTACATTCCTGATGTCATAATAAAAACTGGGATCATAATTTCCCATGATATGAAGTAGTTTAGCATTGAAACCTTTATTAATTTATTAATGACAGATCATTGACACAAAACCCATGAACCATTTATGCAGAATCAATATTGGTAATGTAAGAGAAAAACAAAAACACTAGACAGTTACAAAATATTAATGCAACCTACAAGCTTCTAAAATTGCCCTTCTATAGCTGATCCCAAGAAGTTCTGGTCTTAGATAAGCTTGCACATGAGAGGTGTGGCTGCTCTGACTACATGTCACACTCACTGCTCCCAACAGACCACAGTGGGGAAGCCCCCCCAGGTCCACCTGTATATCCTGGAGTGTGGGTCCCCCTGCACTCCTCCCACATGGTCACCCCCTCTGGGTGTTCTCTGCATCCCTATCCCTGTTCCCAGGGAATCTGCCTGGGAAGGGGCTGTGGAGCCACAGGGCCACATTGGTGTTCTGTTCCCATTCCATGCCCTCTCTCCTAAGATACAAATACTTTATACTTCTTTTTTGTTTATTTTCAAGCAAATTTCAAAAGTTATTGAATTCAACAGGCATTTTCCTCTTCAGCACTACTCCCTCTGCACAGGGAGGATGCTAGACCCACACAGCATCCACACATGCATCATTTACTATCCCATTTCTGTCTTACTTGCTGATGTTGTCCAGAACGTTTGACATGGGAAACAGGGCCCATGTGAGAAGGATCATGGCTGATGGCATAACTTACCTTTTCCTTCTGAATAATGCAAATGTTTGAAGATTCAATGATTATGCAATAATAAATGCTGGCAATGTGCTCTTTTCACAGATATCTATTGTTTTACAGTTTGCCAAAAACTAAACTGAATAATTCATGCTTGAATAGTCTGTTCTAGCTGTGTTGTTGCCTTCTGAATTATTTCAGAGACATTTTGGGAATATATAAAATCCTTTTTGCATGGATAGAGAATTTGGATTTTAAATGTTAACAAATAAATCAGTCAAAAGTTGGGGGGTTTTATTCTGAACAGAAAACCAGCCCACACTTTTACCTGAATCAAAACATACAGCTGAAAATATTGCCTCTAAATTGAAACTGAAAACTGAGTATCCTTCAGTTTCAGTAGCTGAGAGGACTTTTGCTATGACTTACAATAGTTTTCATTTCCCACTGAGAATGCATTAGTACTGGCTTGTTTTGACCCACTGCTGTATTTAGTTAGTATTTCAAAGCAAAGCAGCCTCTTCTGTGTTTTTCTTCCTGCCATCCCCATTATCACCGAGGGCAGGGGACTGGCTGGAGCCCTGCAGGCAGCACCAATTAGAGCCAGACATGCTGTGTGGGGCTCACCTGACCAGATGTCCAGATTTACACTGTAGATTTTCATGTGGATGGTAAGTTTTTCCACTTACCATCCACAGAGAGAGGCAGGCTTTTCTGTGTGTGATTTAATTTGCCTTAACATGGATGTTCAAAATAAGTCAGAGCAACCAAGTTGACTCCAAACGGAGCCTGGGAAGACACGGTCGCGTGTGGGCATTGACACAGGCAGCTTTGGACAGTGAGGCGAGGTGACTCCAACCCACAGTGCCAACCCACTGCAGTTCACATCAATTAGCACCAGGGTGGAAAGAATGAAGGGAGGATTTAACAGATAACAAGAAGTTATCTCTGTGGTGCTCCAGAGGTGAGCAAGGTCGATTTGAACACCAGAGGCATGTAAGCAATGTTCAGATTAATCCGCCCACCACTGTCCCTTGATAGCACATAAATAAGTCACAGATATCTCAGTGACTGTGCTGGGAAAGATGCAGTGTGTTCTCCTAGCACTAAATTTACTACTGTGGATTTCTTTATCTCTGTCTTCTAGAGGATGTGTGTTTTATACCAATCACTGGGTGAAACACGGTCTTCAACTTTAAAACAGAGCCAGTTATTTTTGTTGCCTATCCAGGGATGTGGAGCTTGTAAATTTCTAGGCTCTTATTTCATAGTAGGAGTGTACTGGAGCACAGCAATTATACAAATATATTTGTATAAATATAAATCATAGATAAGATTCACTGTCCCTTTGTAAAGCATTGCAAGAAGTTATATGGACTTCATCTGAAGCTTCAATTTGGAGACAAATACAAAAATTGTGTATAGCCTGGAGTTCATATCAATTTCTAAAAGACAACGATTACATTCCATGTCCAAAACATATTGGACACAACAAAAGGTAGCTCTCCCAGACCTTCTTTTGAAGGGTAAAGGTAAATTCACTACTTCACTAGGGATTGGGAGCTACTTGATACCAGTGTTCATGCCCTGATGACATTTGGTAGGGATAGAGGACAGTTCCAGCTCTAAACATCACACACTCGAATTTTCATGCTTCATCAGGATGCATGTATATTATCACTGCCAATGCATTCTGTGGATGTTGTAGACTGTTGAGGGAATGAGTATAGTTTTACATGTTTTTATTATATATATATTATGTACTGTAGAAAGTAAGTGTTCTCAGAAGACTCCAGGGAGAGTAAAGGCAGTATCACTGTATAAAGTTATGAGTAAAGAATTGATGTGATCTTCATACTGATACATAAAAAGAAGTGAAGAAGAATATGGAAACAGTCTTCTTGGCATTTAATGTAAGACAAAAAAAAAAAAATCTCCTCTTCTGATGTCAAATACAAGGACGGAATGAAGAATGTCAAACACAAAATATTCAAGCGGCTGAAAAAGAAGCCTGTTTGGGTGAGATTTTAGAAAGAAAAAGAGTACAAAGCAATGACAGAGAAAAAAAATTCCATAAAGGAGATCAAAAGATGATTTGATTGTAATATTTAAGACCTGGTCCAGGAAGAAAAATGTTATATATTAAAATATTACCCAATCTAACAGGGAGTAGAAAATACTAGCATCCAAAACCTGGTATCAGGACATATTTAAGTAAGAAGTCATGTGCAAATTTTTATTAGAAAGATAAAATTACCGAAAGAGATTGAGTTGAAGATCAAGCTCTTTCTCTTTGAAAAAAATAGTTTAGTAATACAGACTATTTAATAGTATTTAATTTGGGGACACAAGAATGGGATAAAAGAGCCTTGTGTCCAAAACAGAGTGAGCCTAGTGGCACCTGAAGCTACTTGGAGAGTAAAGTCAAATTATATTAATCTACAGTTTTCAGCTTCTCTTGGGATGGCTGAGGGGAGAAAATAAGATTTTTTTTTTAGTAGAAAATGTCACCCTTTGCAAAGATTTTCTACAATTCACCTACACATCTGCAAGAGAGAAAGAAGCAGGAAAATGATGTGTATACAAATTGCAGGCGATAACATCCAGCGGGAAAATGCTTCATGACTAAAAATTTTGCGCTTGAATTTAAATTTTGATGGTGTATTATGCAAAGGAATATTAAGAAGACAATGACCATTTGGAAGGACTAAGATATTCATGGTAATGGCTTTGCAAGCTAAAATTTCAGGAACAAAAAAGGCTCCAGGTTTTCTACATTGCATCTTTTTTTGAGCCATATTGAAATGCAAAATTAAAAGACCCCTCATTTTTTTTTTTAGATTGTTCTGCTCCTCAATATAAAATTATCATTCCTTTTCTGGGAATGAGAACATGCTCTGTTTTTTTCAGTCTGCTTTTGAGGGTGCCATTCAGAACTTATTAATGTAATAATACCTGTTCTCTTTCTCATTTGCCTTATCTGTCTATACATAAGCCTTTCTTTGTTAGGTCCATTTGCCACTTTGCAGCTTATTTGGGTTTTTAAGATGCTGGGTGAGAGAGACCTAAAACTGAAAGTCATACCTTGGTAAACATGCTTATTATTATGGAAGCGCAAAAATAACTGTGCACAAAGAAAACAAGATAAAGCAAAGTGGAAAAAACCAGGAATTAATGCTAGAAGCATAGATACTAGTTTTCATTGCAAACTGCTTGTGTGCCAGAGAATCTGAATTGTCACAGAAGGGGATGCACACTAAAAGTAGGCAAAATGATACAAGAGCTTACTCTATCAAGTATTATTCTCCGGGGAAGGATGTGCTCCGGATCTCACAATTTTTATGCCCTCTTTTCATCACATCACAGAAAAATTTAGGTTGGAGGGAAACCTTGGTGGTCCTCTAGTCCAATACCAAAGAAGGTCTAGTCAGCCCATATTGCTTAGGGTTGTATCCAGCTGCAGTTTAAATGCCACCAGGGATGGAAATTCAACAACCTCTTAGGGATATTTTGTCTCTTTTGACTTTCCTAGTATATCAGCAAAAACAGTAATAAGTTTCATAAAACAGTCTCTTTTCCACTATGAACAGATTCTTCAGTCTTGACTCATTTGTTGCATGCTTCAGCCTCTGACCATCCTGATGGCCTTCACTGCATTAGTCCCAGTATGAAAGAATCTTTCTTGAACAGTGGGGCCCCAAACTGCACAAAGTTCTCCAGAAGCGGTCTGACAGGTACTGAAGAGAGGTGAAGAATCCCTTGCCTCCCTGACTGGATGGAGAAGAGGGCCCAGTCTGTGGTTAGCCTTCATATGGCCCTGCTGGGCAGCACAGCACGGCCAAGGCAGGGGTTGTGCCACTGTGCACTGCGCTTGTGTGGCACCAGTCTCAAATGTGATATGCAGCTTGGGGTGCCTCAATACAAGAGGAATAAAAAGCTCTTAAGAGTGTGTCCAGAGTCCAACAAAGATGGTGAAAGGCTTCAAGGGGAAGACTTTGGAGAAGTAGCTGAGGTCACTTGTTTTTTTTAAACTTAGAAGAGAAGATGGAGAGGTTACTTCCTCACAGTGTACAGCTTCCCCAAGGTGGTCAGTGGAGGGAAGGTGCTGATCTCTCTCTGGTGAATGATGACACAACACCTGGAAATTATGTGAAGCTGCATGGGGATGTTCAAACAGGATGTTAGGAAAAGGTTCTTCATACAGCATGGTTGGTCACTGGAACTGGCTCTCAAGGGAAGTGGTCACAGCACCAAGACCGTCAGAGTTCAAGGACCACAAGGGCCCAAGTTATATAATTTTAATTTTAGGGGGTCCTGCAAGGAGCAAGGGGTTGGACTGAGTTTTTTAGAGTGTTGTTTTGCTTTGATTTTAAAAGTGTATGTCTATACTTGGTTATCACAGTTTGGTTTTCTGAATTCACTGAAGTCACTTCTTGCAAATCCATCTTCCAAAACTTTGAGAAAAGCAAGGAATGGTCAGGGACATTCATTCCGCATTAAAGAAGGTGACATTTTGAGGACATGTGCAAAAAAAAAAGTCTGAAGATTCAACATTAAAAGCAGTGCATAAGATGTTTTACACATGAAATATTTTAAAAATAAAAAAAAACCCCAAAAAATGGAGATAACTCTAGACTACTTCTCCTTCTTTTTTTATCTAAAAAATATCAGTCACAAAATTTATGGCAGCCATGGGAGAGCAAGAAAAAGCTTCTTTTATGTCCTCAGAGACCAGCCCATTCTCTTCACTTCTCTTAGCAGACTATAAACTTACTGGTGCTTTAACATCAAGGTACATAAAGGCAAATACCTTTCTGAGTAAAACCCTTTCATTATTTTTCTCTGTATAAGTGATTCATGTTCCCTTATAAAACATGACTATAGAAGTTTGGTTCTTTCAAAACTTTTTTATAGACTTAACTCCTAGGCATGGAGACTGGCTTAGGGAGATTCATAACTAGCACTAGCATGTTTGTCAGCATGATTTGTCACTGCATCAGGTGAAAACTTTGAAGTTAATTGGTTCATATTTAAGCCATGCTTTGAAAATGCAAAGCTCAATGCAGCTTTTTTCCATAATGAGGTCCATTTCTTATACTGACTGATAAGCAGTCAGTATAAAATGATGGGCTCTTAAATCTCTGGGAATTGTACTTAATGAGAATGACTTTGATTCCCATTATATTGATTTTGATGGGAAAACTTCCATTCATTTTAATAGTACAAGACCGACCCTTGCTGAGGATTTGGAGTCAGTCCAGTGAAGATCATAAGTATATGAAAGGGAGGTAAAACTGCACATTGTCTGGGCTCCTGTTATTAGACTGTGCTGTCAGCAAACAGTCCTGCCTGAGTTCATCAGATGAGCTCAGTATTTGAGACTGCAAAGCATCTGGAGACCCTCTGAGCATATATACTTGACTAAGCTTCCCATTTTGGACCATAGATAAGGAGTACTATACTCTGTTTATATAGAATCCAGAGCCTCAATTTATTCCAAGAGCCAGATGCTACAAGAAGATTTTTAATGAACTGAGTAAGATGCACTGCTTCAAATGGCAGGGGCTGCATATCCCCTTTCTTACCACAGACTAGTAGTTAGAGCAATTCATTATGAATCAGAGAACCCAAGTTCAATGCCTTGCTCAAGCATGTTCTATCCACTGGGCCCCGGGCTAAAATATACAATGAGATTTCTCAAATATTCCATGAATTATTTGTAAATACGAAGGGAATAGTACAAAATTAATGAGAGGAAGTTGGCAAAAAAACCCCACAAATCATTGTAAGACAGCCTTTATTAATGTTGTTTTTCTGTTCCCAAACATTTTAAAATAAAACCTGTGTTTTAGTTAGGAAGATAAGATTAATAGGACAAAAGAACATGTTCTTAAAAGTTGTCATTTCCCATAATCCCAATAATAGTACAAAACTGCAAGATAAAAAGTGCACCCTAATGGTGTTTAATTTCTTCAATTCTTCTGCTAGTTCTGAGATCTATTTTTAAGCAATTCACTACTCTGATGCACTCTGACACTTCAAAAAGGATTCCAAAATCCAGTCCTAGATCTTTAATGTCACTTGGGTGCCATGGAATAAGCCCCTTGTCCTCCATCTGCCACTCTAAAGGCAAAGCATCTCTTGTGTTAGATTTCCCAACCCTGCACAGATGCCACAGCCACAGCAGGGTGTCCAAAGTGGCCTGCTGGATGCCAGGCATGGCAAGGCAGGTAGAAAACTAAATCCCACTCTAATGCTGCCAGGTTGTCTGAACTTGCTCAAAGCTCCATCAGTAATCGCAGCTGTGGCTGCATAGAAAGCCATCAAAGCTATGTTGCTGCATCTCCTCCTAAGTTCCTGAGCCTTCCCAAGGACAAGAGAATGTACAGCACAGTGCTGTGCAGAGGAGTCAGCTCAAGTCCCAAATCTGTGTGGCTGCACTTGCATGCAGCTGTGCTTCCAAGCCTGCTAGCAGGGCATCGTCAAACCACATGTATCCAGATGGATTTTTCCAATGCTTGCCTCAAATCCTCCTTCACATAACCTCTGACTTAGATGCAAATATGACTACTTAAAATGCTTGCAAGTTAATGTAAAACGGTTTTCCTTCTCTTGTGTAATTGCACTGATCTGGAACATCTGTCCTTTTCAAGAGAGAGTGGTTTTAAGTTAACATAGATTTTCAGAAGGAGGTATCTGGGATGGGTAGGAACATGATCTATTCACAAGATATGATTTTTTCCCCCAGATGATTGTAATTAGTCAATATAGCTGTGCCAGCATTTATTTAAGATGCTAATTCACATTTCCTGAAACATATCCAGTTGCATTTTTTTTTTCCTACTGGTAAGTCTCAAGAGTTCTATATTTATGCAATGAGAATATATGGAGAGATATTTTCTGCTTTACTGTAAGCACCCATAATAACTAAATCAAAAGAAATTTAAATACTTGTTTATGTTTTGGTTAGAAGACCTCCAGAGAAAAAAAAGTAGTCTGCATTTTTTGTCATCATCCTGTGACTCTGTCTTTGCTAGAACCTACAGAAATACATTCAAAGGTGGAGCCCCCTAATTTCAGTGTTTGTGAGTAACTTGGTAATTCCCTCCATGCTGGTATGCCTTTTGAATTTGGCTTTTTGATTGTCCATGACAACATTTGAATAAGTTACTAGGAATCAGTTTTAAAGAGTATTTATTTAGTTCCATATTCTTTTTTTCTCGGTATGAAACACAAGGAAAAGTTCATCCTGATATACATCCATTATTTTCAAATATGGAACCTCTGAGTACAAACACTGAAGAAATGTGACTAAATAAACCTGCACAGAATCTTTAAATAACCCTCTTTAAGGAGACATGGGGGACAGACAAGTTTTGTGGTAGTGAAGTCTCACTCTTGCAATTGTATGTGCTTTTGCCCTTATGTCATAGAGGTTATATGCTGTGAAAGTATCGTACTTGGTTTGGTCACATTCAGTTGTAGATCACAGTAATCACTCCTCATCCAAATAGCAGTCTGATGATCTTTTCAAGACCTAGGGTCGGTGGTGCTTAATTTTATCATTAATCCAATAGTCAAGCTGACTCAGGCTGAAAAAGCTATAAGTCAAGCAATAGGAGATATGACAAATACAGGATAGACAACTTCTCACTGAGGGATTTTTTTCTTCCTTAATCACCTACAGTTAAAAATGAAAACACAAAGGTACACCTGTAGTGCCAGTAAATGAGAACAGTTGCAGTACAAATTATGAAGAATAGAGTGTTGCCAAAAATTCACGCAGAGAAATGAATCTCTTCCTGATGGGCATCATTTTCCAAATGGGCTCTTGCATTCTGTTGTGGTTTGAATTATGGGTTTCATGCAGACAAGATCTGCAGTTCAAGTGCACAGGCTGGTGAACAATAGCTGCTTGTCTAGAAAAAATGAAAACAAGTGATAGCCTAGCAAATGAGTATGGTAAATTTAAATTAACAGAGAGGATGTCTGTTTTAATCTCTGACTGAAGGGCACATTACTTTCCAAAATATCTCAGTGAGAGAAACAATTCCAGCAGAATTAAGTTTTTGACTTGTATGATCTGTAAATGTAACTTTGATAAATCAAGGAATTTAATCCTGCTTGTTGTTGATGTATCATCCGCAAGCAAACTCTCTTAAATGTCTTATTATTCACAGAACATGTAAAATAATGTCTAGTCCCTTGCCCCTCTGTATGCTGTTCAAACTGTTGAAATTGTTAGCTAGGGCCAGATGCTATATTTCCATGTAGGAGAAAGCAAATCAGCCATTTGGAAGAAAGTGAAATAGAAATTTATTTTTCACAAATTAGACCTTACTGACAATTTTCAGTCTTTTCCAAAGAAAACACTTCTTGCAATGCCTGAATAAACATTTTTCTGCACTGTGGTCTCATGCCGGTTGAAATAGGCAATTATCACTATGTGTATGTGTATTTCAGACCTGCCAGGTCCAGTGGGTCAGCAGGCACAGTGGAGCAGTAGCATGGCCTCACACTGGTGCTGCTCAAAGCTGGCCCCTAGTGCAGCTCTTTCCTGTGATCTGCAACGCAGCAAACCTTTTGGGCCAGCCAGCCCTTTTCCTTCTGGCTGGAGGAGCGGCAAACACCCAGCCCCTGCAGCCGCTCCGTGTAGCAGCCCAGGCCGGCCAGGCCCTGCCCGCTCCTCCCTGTTGGGCGGGAGCGGCCCTGGCCTGGCTGTGCCCCCGGGCCAGCTGCAGGCAGGGGAAGGGCAGGCTGCAGCTACTGATACCCAGCTGACTGCAAAGCCTGCCTCGGCACTGACAGAACCGAGGGAGATACCTGCCAGGCCCCTGAAAGCAGCTACAGACCAGGCCCGCCCTGATTGTCACCAAGGGGTGAGCAGGGGGCACCCACCAGCCTGACCGCTCCGAGATCCCTCAGCCTGAGTTCTCCTCCCCCATGGCAGGGATCTGAAATCCCACAGCTCTTCTGCCAGAGCCACAACCCAGCACAGATCACATGACAACCACAGGCCTGGGCAAGTTTTAACTCTTTTCTGACACAGATAGAACTTCCAGAGCACTGACCCTTCCCTGAGTGAGAACAGACAAAGTGATTGAATTATAAGAAGACACAGCATGTAAAGTCAGTGAAGAGAGAGTGAAAAGACTATTGGAAGAAGGGATTGAGGAGTTTGCCATTTTAGGCTGGACTTCTCTTTTTGAGGCATGGTAATGAACTCTATATGTAGATTGTCCCTTCAAATCATAGGAAAAAATATGCATTTGGGGAGATGATTGTTCAGATTTATGGATTTGAGCAAAGGTATCTGTTATGGACTGAGTGATATTGAATTAGTAGTTGTGAATCCTGTGATCCCATGAGATGCTTGAGCAGAGAGAGATGAGAAGCCCTCTGCACTAGTGAAGAAGTGAGAAGACATCTCTGTTCCCTGAGATGAAGAATCCTTTGCCTTTGGAGTTGTTCATCTTTAGAAAGTGACACCCCAATGTGCATGAGTCCATGACCCATACTCAATGTTGGGAAAATGCTAATGGGAGGGGATTTCACAGAAGCCTGTTTCCTAGGCAGCTGTTTCTGTGACGGTTAAAACTCACAAGAGAACTGTTCTAGATTGTCAGTGGGGAAATTCCATGGTATACTAAGAGACACTCCTCTCCCTAAAGAATTGATGAAAGATTATTTTTAAATGGTGAAACTGACTGAAAATCACAGGTTTGGTTTATGTTGTTTGTGGGAAAGTGAACACTGTGTGAGGGAGGAAGGGTGTTTTGAAAGTTTCATTTTGATTCTCATTTTCTCGTTTTAGTATGTGTTAATAAATCTGTCTTTGTAACCTTTAAGTCAGGCCTGCTTGCTTTTCTCCTAATCCCATCTCACAGCAGAAAAGACACTCAAACCACTACATTAAATTTGGCAAACAGGAATAGGCAAATGTGAAACAAGTCCTCATCCCATGATACAAAAGTTGATACATGGACACACAATTAACTCTGACAACAGGCAGGACAGTAGAAAAATAAAAACCTGTGCTACAACATAATTTTTAAAAATATATGGTTTTTTAACCTTAACCAGGTTAAATTGTCGTGTCCTCAGAGAAGCTGCGAATACCTCATCCCTGGAAGTCTTCAAAGACAGGTTGAACAGGGCTTTGAGTGACCCAGTCTAGTGGGTGGAACTTGGTGATCTCTAAGGGTCCATCCAACCCAAAACACTGTATAATTCTCCAATTCACAGAATTTGCTGGAAAATTTTTGATCATCAGCCACCTGGGGATGTCTGAATTTGGTTTCTGAAATCTCAAGTTATAGCAAGCATATGTTAACTTTAGAAGATAAGTTGCCTTCATAATATGCATGTAGTCTGCAGCCTAATGGTGCAATTATGATTTATTTAATTTTATTAAGTCATTCAAGAGCCTATTTCCTTTTAGAATAGCTACAAAAAATACATGAAGTCTTAATGTGTTGGGAAACTAAAAATACAAATCAAGTGAAGAACAGTTCCTGAGATTTATGAAGCTATGTTACTACTTCAATTTTAAAAAAATATAGCCAGTGACAAAAAAGAAATATAAAATGATCTAATTATACTTATATAAAATGTAATTGTGCACATTATATAAATGTAAAATCGTATAAAAAATTGATGGCTAAGCTAGCCATATAATCACATCTCTGTTGAAATTGGTGGTTAAAATGAAGTTAGCATTCCAGACAGTTGTCGAATGGAGACGCACACTTTTTTTCCACCAGCATAGTTAATTTCAAGTACTTTTTTAATATATTTTGATTCTTTCACCCTATTTTTTTATAATATAACTCTATCAGCCCATTCTTTTCCCTTTCTTCTTTATTTTCATCTCCTCCTAACCTGGTGAGCAATTGGCCTGACTCCACCCTAGTCAATGGCAAATTATCAATGGCAAGAGCACCTCACTGCAGTTCGAAACAGCCACTGTATAAAACACTCTCTATATACCACTGCTTGTTTACTAGATCTCTGTCAGCACTAATAGGAACTAAGAGAGATCAAAATTAGACATCAAAATTAAACCAGATTAATCCAATCCCAGACATCTCTTTTCTTGATTCTTTACATTCACCAGCACTTATACATGTATGTTGCTGTGACATCCCTTTCTGTCAAAACAGAAATGTTTTTCAAAAGTTTTTCTTGTTCTTACCAGTGTAATTCATCAGTTCTATGTTAGCAATACTTTTGAAGTGATTGTCTGGTCATATGTTTTATGTGACTTCCTTTCACAGTTTACCATAAACTGTACAACGTGACATTTATATAAATGACTGCATTATAATGGTTTCATGATTCTTTACACCAGTAATCGTATTTAAGTCTAGGCATATCTTCCAAGACACTTAAGTCTTAAATGCTTATATAGACACTCCATTTGCTGTATTGAGAAAAAGGTCAATGACTTTAGATTGCTAAGATGCCTACCCGTTTTTTGTAAATATTTGCAGGCGGTGTTTCTGGCTCTTTTCCAGTATGAGTCCTGTTTCGGAAATATTTATGTTCTGTAGCAATATGGAAGAAATTGTTCTCAGAAACTTGATTTCTAGTTTCCTCCCAGAGCAGTTGTTTATTCTTATCTTCTTTAAGTACTTATCAACCACACCCTACTGTCAATCTCAGGTTTTCAGCCTGGAGAACACTCCAGCTTCTTCAACTCTAGAAAAACAAAACAAACCAAAACAAATCAAACCAGCATGACATCCCTCTCCGCCCCGCCAAAACCCTCACCAAACCCAGACACAGAAATGCAAAATAATATTGGTATTATCATAATATTAGTTCATCAATAAAAGCATGGGTTTCAAATTAGACCATCAGACTATAGCATTGACTTCAGCTTGCTAAGTTAGGCAATTTATCCTCAAGTCATTCACGGTTTCTGGTTTTCATTGAGTGAAAATCTGGCATCTTAGTCTGCCTCCAGGAAATATACCAGAACTTCACCCTGCCCTTTATAGATAGTTCAGACTGTGTGTGTGCCTTATTGGCAAGATTATGATTTTAACCACAGTGACACTAAAAGGTGGGGATGTGCAACTCATTTTCTAGAAAGAAAGAAGTTGCATGTCTCATATTGGTAGAGAAACTGGAGGAACAAAATGGGCAGAAAGCCCAAAGTCCATTCCACTGGAGTAAACAAGAAAGTCATAAAAACTGCTACCTCATTGACAGGAGGAAATCACATTAGGCAGCAGATAACAGAGCAGTAGCTTGTAGCCCAGAGAAGGATTTGGTTTTTCCTAACCTATAAAAGAGTGTTTCCGCCATTTTATTGGCTGTTCATGCTAATTTTCACGAGTGGGATGCCCCAGGGAAAAACTGTGCATGATAGGACACTTAATGCAAGACCAGATGGATCTCTTGTGCATCTTCCGAGACCTTTCTTCCTTAGATTGCGAATGTTGTCTTCCCTAGTTTTACCACACTGCACTTAACTCCTCAGCACCCTTTTGAAGCCCTTTTTCTTTGAAACCCCTCCAGTCTCTCAACACTTTCCTGGCAATTTTTTATGTTTGGTAAAAAAGCAGTGAAGCTGCAATATATAAAGGCCACTCCTTTCCTGTTTCACAAGTTCTCTGTGTAGCCATCCACAAAATGATGCTGGATTTTTATCCCATCATATTGCATTAGAGACATCTTTCAGCACCGGGCACTCGAGCATCTTTCCTCATTCAGAAAATGTTTATGATGGAAATTATTGTTATACTACTCCCTTTATTTCAGAATTCCATTTTAAATTGTGTGTGAATAAAAATATATGGAGGGAAAGTGATGTAATGCCATTATGTTTACAACCATGTAGGTTATAAAAGAAAGTAACAATCACTTTATATTTAGTAAAGTTTGCATATGGTTCATATTGTAAAACTATTAATTTGAACTTAAAACTTTATAAATGTAGAAATCCTGAGAAAAACACAGTCTTAGCTTCCTGTTATGAACCTACATAGAGGAAAAAAGTGTCTACCTTCCCTTGAAGTCATGTGACTTCTTTTAGCTATCCAACATGTAGGCTTCTATTTTAAACCTGGTTTTGGGGTCATAGTTTAGCAAATAGGGGGGAAAAAAGCACCTTTCTAAGTTGACAGGTGAATTACCTTCTGGAGGTGCCTGTTTTTCCTCATTGACCATAGAAATAGGATGTTGAGATGAGTCATCATCTAATTCAAGCATCTGAAGCCTGATCTACATCTGATATCTGTGCTTTTATGGTCACTAAAAAACAGGCATCCTCCACGTTGCAGTCCATCTCATCCTTAGTGTTGGAAGCAGATCAGGTGAACCACTCTCTCCAGATGTTTTTTATTTTCCACTTGTAAGAGTTACTTATTGTGAAATAGACCTCTCGACTTCAGATGCCTCAAATCTGGTGTGATGAGTTTTGTTTGGGTCAGGCAACCTCAGACTCTCCTCCAATGCTTACAAGATGAAGTGACATCAGGGTTCAGAGGAGTCAGAGACAACTGTGCCCTCTGCTATGCATAGAAATGGCACCTTGCTCTCCCTCAAACTAGTGGGCTTCATAAATCAAGCGCACAGCACTGCTGGGAACATGGATTAATTATCTGAGCAGGATTACACTACCTGTAAGCACAAACACACTGCTTCCTGCCAGCATCTGACTGGAGTTGTGGCAGATGAACAATGCAGGCACACCAGCTCCTTCTGATGCACCTCAGGTACCTCCATCATGAAGCTCAACCAGGATGAAGATGGTTTCTAAATCTGCTTCTAGAAGTAAGAAGTGTATGTGGGGTAACAGGTAAACAAGTGAATTCATTGCACTGACTTCACATCTATTCAGGCTTTCAGAGCGTATTCATTGCTATGTTACCCTTTTCAGGAGAGGGCAAGAAGTAATCTGTGAGAAGGACTGTGTAAGAATATTCTGCTATGAAACTGCGCACCTTATAGTGCTCACATTCTGAGATCAAGCACACAAAAGACCTCTAAATTATTTTGGAAATTTTTCCATGCAGCTACAGAAGTTCTTTAAAGTACAATTCATTTCTATGCTCTCTGTGGTCATCCCCTTGGAAAGACCAACTAAGACATCCTTTTCAAGAAACTCTTCTCATTTTTGGTCTTTTGTGACTCAGTTCTATTGTAGTTCTGTTCCATCATATTTTTCTTTCCCCAGTATTTTTCTTATTTTAAAGAGATCTATCTTTTTCTTAACTGCATGATGTCCTTCTCTTTCCAGTCTTGCTCCATCTGATTAAAATTACACAGCTTGTTTTAGAGGCTGGATCCAGTAATTACTCTTCTCAAGTCATCAGAATCCTACCCTGCTCCTCCATATAGTCTGACCTTCCCATAGAATAGGTATCTCTGCATCACTGCACCTCTCTCAGAGTCTCTCCCCTGTAATGGTTCAGTCTGACTTTCATCTTTGAGCACGTTCTGAAGCTGTAAAGTAACTGTTGTCCTAGATATTATATTGTTCTTCATGATGGGAACTTCACAAGCTTGTCTTTGCAATGAGAACCTATATCTAGCTGCTGCTCTCCAGTTTCTGCAAAGATGGAGAATGGGATGCACCTGAAGTCCTACTCATAAATCCCCTAGCCTCAGCAGTGTAACAAAGATGGAGTACTGCTGCCCCAGAGGAGCTGTGCTACCTCTGACCATGGCAACGTGTGATGGGAAGAGAGATTGACAGCCCACCAAGAAGAAGCTCAGGACCCTTGATAGCACAAAAAAATGAGCTGCCATACTTTTATTCTATATCTACATGAAAATTTATTACAAAATATTTCTATTTATCATTCTGAGCAAACAAAAGATATAACGCAAATAAAAGCAGTAATATGTGTTCAAATAATCTTTTGTTTTTACAAGACCAAAGCCAAATAATAAGTCATGCAATAGGCTGTGCCTGACTTATTCTTGGTTATAACTGGTTCTAAACAGGGGAAAGAAGATAATCAGAAAGCACTGAACTGACATCCTTCATGTCTTGGAGCATTTCACAAGAGAGTTCTACTCAGTGACCATATGCATAGCATCTATATGAAATTTAATGAAGTCAAATATTATTTCCCCACAATGGAAATAAAAGCTGCCCCATAATATTGTCTCAGTATCAAGTGTGAATTTTTTTTAGGTTTTTGTTACACTGTGTGATACTGAACTCATTAACCTTTTAAAGTTGGAGGTTGAAGGTTTTTTCCTTATTTGCCTGATCATTTTATTGTAGCATTATTAATTAGCAAAAAACCCACTCTAAGTAAGCCTTTTGTTTTTATGGCTGCAGTCATCCTTCTACAATATTTTAGTCTTGGTAAGAGTAGCTGTAATTTTTGACAATTAAAAGCTCTGCTGGATACCTGTCTTCCCTTTATTAGGCTATTGATTTCAATGTGTCATTGGTAGTTCTGCCTATCCTCTCTCCTCCAGTTTGTCTTTGCTGTGTCCTCAGCCTCTACTACTTCTACCTAATGCCACATTTTCCAGTGCAACTCTCTGGAGGAACTTGCATCTGCCAACGATGGGGGCAAGGCTCATGAGTGTTGTATGATCTGACTTAAGAAACTCCTTTGACTTCAAGCATCTTTTGAGGGGGGTGGTAAAATCCTCATCCCCTTGGAACTGCCCACATGAACGTACTCATTCAGTAATAGTATGGTTTTAGAAAATTAATTCTGAAGGAACATTTTGTACACCATTTATTATGACTGCAGACAAGAAGCCAGAAACTGATGAGAGAAAACTGTCTTTTACTTCTGTAAATCAGCTCTCTGATCATTCTAATATAAGCTGTGCTCCAGAAAATGCAGTGCCCTATATCCTTGTTTAGTTTACTCAATGACTTGCCCTCTGCATTAACCTGTTGTTGTAGGGCAGGAGCAGTCAGAAGCCAAGGACAATTCTGTGTGGTATCCCACTGTCTCTTCTCACTGCTTTCCAAGACCTGCAGATAAAAGGCCCGGTTGATTTTAATATCTTTACATAATTCTCACTATTTAAGAGAGATTAATTTCTTTTGTGTTTGGTTACTGCTATTGGATCATGTTTTTACACTTGCATGGGCCTGCTTGATTTCCTCATATGACATTAAAACTACCAACTGAATGAATCAACTATTTCCTTTTCCCTGAAATATATATATATATATATATATATATATATATATATAGACAGGCCCCCGTGACATTTCTGAAAAGTAGTTATAAATGAAATTTAGAAATGTGAAGACTATAGTTCAATGAAATAATATTTTTGGCCTTTTACATTTCTAAAGTCACTCTCAATGGTTATGCATTTCTACAGTCTTCTCTTTATATAGCAACCCTGTGGTAAACAGAATAAACTTGTCTCCCACATACCTTATATTTCCTTTTAATGTATCTTCTTTTTTAGGAAATGGAGGGTAGAGAGAATGTTACAGTGGTACATCTCCACTGGAAGTTCAGGAATTAGTTACAAACACCTTCTAATTTTCCGGTAGTCATCTGTTCCATTTTTGAGTCCCTCAGCAGTCATTACATTCATAAGGGAGCCATATGGTACCACAAGAAAAAGGGAGGTAAACATGTGTCATCTGTGTACAAATAAGTTGAACTTTTTTCTAGAGAGTTAGTCAGTAATAAAGGCAATAAAAACTTTAAACCAAAATACTAGTATCTCATCTATTATTCCCTTTTCCTATTTTGCTAATTCTAAAAAGGGATTATTGTGCCCCTTTACTTGGGGCACAATCTCTTATTTTCCTGAAGAGATAGAAATTTAAATGTAATTTTCAATTAAAAAAATATTTTCATACTGGAAATTCAACATTTATCTAGGTCATAGAAAACAATTTCATCATCAATGGACACTGTATCTGCACAGAGAATGTGTTTTGGTCTCTTTGCAACCCTGTCTTATTGTATGTGAGAATTCAGCTCTGTTACTTCTAAAATAAGAAAACAGCATATTGTATGCACCTCCATAATGATTAATGGTCTATTTCCTCCATCATGATTAATGATGGAGGGAAGGGATTCTATTCAGTCAAGTGTGATTATTATATTTAAATGCTAAAAATCAGAAGTACATAAACTATTCACCCACCTTTTTGGTCTCTTATGACCGAACTCAAGGAAAAAACCTGATCCAGCTGATGAAATTCCAAATGCAAGCGCTTTTTTTTGAATGGAGGTGAAGAAGGTCTTCTGGCATTAATGATATCTCAGTACTGCTGCTAGTGCCTTTTTTCACAGGAATGGAAAGAACATCAGGCACACTTGGTTTCTGGCTGATCCTGGTACTTAAATGAGGTTCTGCTGCAGTTCCTTTAGTTGAATAAAATGAAAAAAAGCTTTTTTCCCAACTAAGTACTGTGCTGTACTGCCAAGAGAACTCTATCATAATAACAGAACATTACTGGTATAACTCTAGGATACATTTTATAGATTAAATGATAGGTTGAAATCCAATCTGCTTTAACAATTGTGTATATAATTGATCTTCTATTTATCTGATTCTTAACTTCCAAGAGCATTTTCCACCACCACCACAACAACGAGATTTTAAAGCAACACATTGGAACTGTCCACACTTGTGCATAGTAATAAGTTCTGACCCAAACATGCACAAGATTTTTCATAATTTTCACATATTTCTTATTAAATACAGATCAAATTTTTAATGAGATAAAGATATTAAGAAATGTTTGATATAAAAGCTCCCTTTTCCAATAGAGACTGTGCAGGCCTTACCAAAACATATGGAAAAGAGGAAGGAAAAAAGCTAAGGTTCAGTAGATGCTGGAAAGCTGTTGCTCACTCAGTTTATCACTCCTCTTACTTACACTAAGGTAACTGAAGGAAAAAATGCAGATTTGCAAAGAAGCTGAGTCAAATCTGTAATACAATTTTAAGATCCATTTCTTAATGCAGGCATACTGGTTGCTTCTCTAGGATTCTGCAAAGATATTAGCATATGTGTGTGCCAATGGCAGGACAAGTCCAGCTGGGCACTAGCTAACTGCAATTAAAATTTGCTGTGTAAGCGTTTGTTTTGCAGCATGTCTTCTGTTTAGAAAACATTGTGTTACAGTATATAAAAAAAAAATCCTAAAAACGGTGATACATTTCCTGAAGGTACTTATGCTTTGGTTTTGAATAACTATCAATCCCAGCTGCACAAAGAAGCTGGAGATAAGGGGAGGAAGAGGAGTGGTAGCAAGAGCATTGAAAAGAAAGAGAGAAGCAGCTTCCATGGACTGAAGAAGCTGTTTCATGGATTTGTCTTCACTGGGGTTATGCATTCACGAGAATCATTGTTGGGTACATACTTCAGGTTTACAAGTTCAAATTTCCATATATATGTGTATGATGTCCTGGAATACTTCCAGAAAAAACAAAGCCAGAGAACAACCCAAATCCAGACTGAAGGCCTTGGTGGATTCGGGTGGTGAAGTACAGGTGCAGGCAAGGGGCTTTAGAAATCACATAGAAATTTTTAGTCAATCATAAAGCTTGACATGTAAAGCATGAGGGTGTTACATGATAATTAAAAGCTCTTGTAAAAATCATCTCTTCCAGCTACAGGCACAACATAGAATAGAAATTTCTGGGAAGGATATAGATTTATTACATCCAAATATTTGGAGCATATTAAGAACAAAACAAACTATTCTGCAACAAGTATTCAAAAAGATTTTTTTCAGTAATGTTCTCATCTAGGACAAAAAGGGGATGTAATATTATGTGTAGAATCTTTGTGTTGCCTTTAGAGTACTTTTGAGCTTTTCTGCTGGACCAAGATTGATTGTCTGTTTTTAAGTGACAAGTACATAACTATAAGACAAGTAAATACACTGTAGATCACATCTGGGTTTAAGATTATGGAGGTGGGTACATATAGCTAATAAATTATTCTTTGGACTGAAGAGCAATACATTCAGAAGCATAATTCATAATGCATTAATATATAAGTCTTAAAAGTGAACTAACAAGAGATTTACAGGCTGAAGCCACTCTTCTGCTACAGCATGAGACAGCTTCCAGAGTAGGTTTTGTAAACACAATAAATGGTAAAGGAGTCAATATTGACTGATGGGGCTCAACATAATCAGTTTCAAAAGGATGTGGAATACTGAAAAAGTTGTTTGACTCAACAAATAAGAGGTGGAAGTTTTTCTAGACATACAGCAAATAAGATAATTAAATTTCTTACCTGGTTGCATATATATAGAGTGCTATACTTCAAATTTAATCCAGTAATGCTCCAGTATCATGCCTATGTTTTAAAAGGCACATAATGGCACCAGCTTTCACTGGTTTTATTTAGTTTCTGAGGAGATCTAACATTGCAGGATTTAATTCTTGAAGAGATTGTTCATTTTTCAGAGGTTATATGATGTGCTACATGTAAGCATTTTAAAAATAGTATCAATTAAAATACCTATTTCATCTAAAATACCAATTAACACTGGGTCATATTAATATGCAGGAGCTGTAAAAAGTTTCAATAATATTAAAAATGAAAATTTCTTTATTTTAACACTTCACTGTTTCCTTACTAGCCTCGCTGAAATAAAAGAGGATCTTCCAGTGAGTAATTTCTCAATATTAGGAGAGATGAGTTCACAATACAGTTTCGGTCAGATCTCATTTTCAAATAATGTGCTATCAGGAATCTCTGGATTGGTTTTTGGTCTAGGAAGTGAATGATTTGGACAATTATTCTGATGGTATGCTAAGGAAAATTTAAATAAAAAAAAATTAGGTATGCTGCCTAGAAATCAATAGTGTAAAAACAAGTTGTGAGCTCTTACTCAATTTTCATTAACTAGAAGACAGGCTAAGGAAGAGGAACTGGTGCTACTTAATTCATTGATTATATCTCATTTGAACTATGCATGTACTAGTAAATAAATATGCCAAGGAACACCCTCAAGCATTGAGGTCAAATGGCACAGAGAGCCCCAGTGCCACTATTAATGCTCTTACTGCCCAGAAAACGGTGGCTGCATGCAAACTGCCCTTCAGGAATAATTATTTCTCCATGCTGTGGTCTGAGCTGAGCTCAGAAATTTGGCCCATGCTGTGTCAGTACAAGTGGACTCATTCCAGAACCTGGAAATGCTTTCTGGCACTCATTGAGGTTTTAGAACGATACCAAGGATAGTAAAGAAGGGAGTATACTGCTTGGAATGCTCTTCTGCCCATTCCCATCTCTATCACTCCATCACCAATGGTCAGGATCTCCAGTTTCAACCTCTCACCAAATTAGGCATCAGAAAACCTTTTCCTCACCCTGGGTATAGAAAGCTCATTTTTCTGTAGTTGTAATGGATTGAAGCCTGCCTAGAAATAGACATCTAAATGTCTTGGAAGGAACAGAACCAAGTTCAATAATGTGACTACTCACCCAACAAAACTAGTGAAGCACAACTCTTGTGATGGACAGAACTCCTGAGCAATGCAGAAATCAAAATAAACATTTTAAGGCCAGAGGAGATCATGAGCTGGTCATCCTGAAATGGGTTTCCCTGTGATGTTCTTTGCTGAAGGCTTTGAACAAATACCACGTGCAGTTCTAACAGGTTGCAAAGTCATCAAGTAACTAATTCACATACACATATTTTGGTGTCAGTACTGCACTGAGGTATTTCCAGGTTTCCTACATTTTTAGAATGTATTTTTGGAAACAAGAGGAGAAAAAAATAAGGTTTCAACTGTGAGTTTTATAATAAAGTAAAGAGCCTCTTCTGGTTTCACTCAACTGAATAATGAGATGATCCTGTATCTAACCATAGAAGAAGAAAGAATGAAATGTACCTATGTAATGTTATGTAAGATGATTTGTGGCTGATCAGATATGTGAAAACAGCAAAATATGCTTTCATCTGCTAGAATAAGTCAGTGCTCATATATGTTTTAAATGATTCCTCAGTATTTTGAACAATGATGAATGCTTAATTATTAGGCAGATGTCTTTAGTTTTTGTACAAAATCCTCCTTAAGGGCAACAAAATGTTTGTGCTTCATCTTTTGCTAATTTTTTCTTCAAGTATTTAAATAATTGCATGAAAACTGACAGATAATTTGAGTAATAAACAGCCCTGTTCATGAATTCAAGCTTATTTTCTGTGTATGTATATTGTAGAACTTATAATTTTCTCAATTATATAAGAAACAACTCATGAAGTTAAATAGAAGCACATTTTTAAGTTTAAAAATATATATTTAAAAACTGACATAAACAAAAACCTTTCAAAGAGAAAAAAGGTAAGTCCCGAATCAGCAGGCAATGTTATTAAGGTAATGCAGTCAAGTGCAGGTGCTAGTAAGACGCAGTGTGAGAGCTACAGCAAACTCAGTATAAATCACTATTTTAACAGTATGAAACTAGTTAAAAATTGACAACACAATTTTTTTGCATATATAATGTTTTTGCAGATTGATTATATAAATGAGTTAAAATAATGATAAAAAATGGAATTCATAGTCACTTAAAACTTTGTGGGTTTGACAGAAAGTCAAGACAAACATTTCATTTTCTGTATCTTTAAAAATTGAGTTCTAGTCAAAGTAATTTGACAGCTGTGAAAGAAATCATTATCTTCATAATTATAGGTTTCCTGGATGACAGCATGGTATCCTATCACATTTTACAGAGATTTTAAGATGTGACACAAACTGCCCTGAATTATTTCCTATCTAAACAGAGTCTAAAGGAAATACACCAAAGAAATTCAAAGGAATGTAGTAGATATACCATTTATAATAGCTGTGGCCAGTATACCTAGAAAAGCTTGAAAGAAGAAAGTGGCATAAAGATGGACTTCATCTTATTAGATAAAAAGGGATCTCATTCCTGGTATGCAGCAAAATAAAATGATGAGGAGAAAGGACTCAAACCCCCCCAAGAATTCAAGAACAGCTAGACACAAGGACAGAGCAGGGAGAGAGCATCCAGGTGCAGAGGCAGTTGTCTTGAAGCTCCTAGATCTTATAACTAAGTGTTGCCTGCAACACCTGTGCTAATGTGGAAACCAGCACCACCCCAAACGGAGGCTGGACCTGATGGCCTTTGCAAATCTCTCCCAGTCTAAATTATCCAGTGATTTTGGAAACCTGCCTGGCAAGGTCTGTCAGCCTGGTCTGTCATAGGCAAAGCCTTGGGCAGGTGATGGGGTGTAGATATAATTGTTCATTTATCAGACGCTATGGAGTTGACACTCTTGCCATTATGTACTTTGGATGTTTCTGAAAAGCTTTTGTACACCTGATGACAGCAAAACATAGATGATCTGGTGTGAGAACAACTGGACCTCAAAATGCTGGCAGTTTTACATGATTTTTTACACTTTCCCAAAAAATGCAGTTGAGTCATGAGTAGAGGAAAAACTAATGGTCCATTAATTGACGTATGTCTGGATGAAAAGAGGAGGAGGCCAGAGGGACAAAAGAAGAGAGCAAGCCCATCTCTATCAATTTTGTGAAAGAGGAGTAATGTAGAAGTCTATATAAATGAGTCCTAATCATTAATTATCTCAGATACCCAAATAATATGCAAAAGCCTTGCACAGAACTGAGGAGTACAAATCCGACATAGAAGTTTTCTTTTACCATCTCTGCACTGCATCTGTAGGCCTGTGAGGTTTTTAGTAGCTGTATCTTATAGCAAAGCAAATTAATCTTCACTTTGCAGCTAAACAGATTAGAATTTTCCCAACAACTTGCTCATTAGTTCTGCGCTGCAGGCTGCATCTGTCTGATGCTGCCCTCCCTACAAATTTGTATTGTTGTGGTATTTATTTGGTCATAATTACCTCATCTCTACCTGCACCAACCTGTCAGAGAGAGTGTTAGTTTTTCTTTACTGGTTTGTAATTCTATTACACAGCCCATCAGCAGCTTGTTTCTGAATACTGCAAGCATAACATCCTTCTGGTAGCAGCTGTTAATATTTGCCCTTGCTTTATTATGCAACAAGTGCATGATGCTTGCCTACAATAATGTGAAACTAACAATGATGTCCCAGGCTGCTTGCTGGGAAATTATGCTCTTCCTTCACCCTTTCTTTATTTGTACAATACCAACCAGATATTTAACCAGCTGCTCAGTATATCCATCATCTTGAAAAGTCACAGGAACAGAGAAGGCCCAGCAGATATGGCAAGAAGAAAAGACTGCATTAAAAACTTTCTGTCTGGGCTCACAGCATGGACCCAGCAGGGAGATATCAGAGTACATGGGGAAGTCAGGGCTTGGGCTAAAATAGGGATGGTGTCATCATGGTGCTGTCAAGACGAAGCACCTTTCAGACTTGTTTATCCCGAGCTGTTTAAGAGGGAGGACTTTTTTGACAGGGACAGTGCCAGGCAAAACAATTTACCCTTTTCTTTTAGGACTGCAAAAGACTGAGAAGAAAAGTTTTACAGAGATTTATCAAATATTAGTGAGCTACCTTTTTAAGACTTGGGTTTGGTTTTTTCCCTCTTTGTTGATCAATGTCATTCTTTGGACTGTTGGAGGATCTCACCCCCTAGTCACAGAGAAAAACTATTTTTCTTTCAGATACTAGTAACCATTAAAGGAATAATGCTAGTGGCTGCAGACAGGATTTCATCTCTACATATTCATTCACAGTTGCTGTTCTCATTTTTGAAGTGTATTTTTACCAGAAGTTTCAAATTCCCAACTTTTTAAAAATATCTCTTCACACTCCAGATGTCTGCAGATGAGAGATTTTGAGCTAAGCTACTGAGATTGTTTCTAAACATCTTTATTCCTGGGATGCAGAAACCTTTCAAGTTATACTCTGCAAAACTATCTTTTAAAGTTATGCTTTGATAGCATTCAAGGCAGTGGAACTGAGGTAAGCATTGATTTTAAAATACTCAGTTCTGGGAATTTCAAAGCTGTCTTCTATCTGAGTGTCCCTTTTCTTTTTCACCCTGTCTGTCCCTCAGTCCAAGAGGGACTTGTTCAGATTCACACAGAGGTCAAAATCTGTTTGTACTAAGATTTGCCTTTTAATTTGACAAGTATTTTCACACATTTTTTAACTTCTAGGTGTTCATATGCCAAGATTTAAATGAAGAAAAAATTCTTATCTTAAAATTATATCCTCTTGCATTGATAAAGGAATTAAAATATGGATAAAACCATTACATTAATCTTAGAGTATAAATATGAACTTGCCTTAAGCACATCTGACACCACAAAAAGTATTGTTGTGACTCGCCTTTTCAGACTGTGGCAGAAAACTCTAAAAAGCAGGAGGGACACCTACAAAAGCTAGACTGAAGTTCATCAGAATTTGAAAATGGAAAAATTAATGAAAAGTAGCCTTTTGTTCCTGTCTTCTTGACCAGAATGACATCCATTGGAAGAAAAGTACCAGTTCTGGAAAGAAATGAGCAACAAGGTCAAGTGAATTTTTACCATATGTAATTAACTTATTACTTCAAATTGACTTGCTTTCTTCCAGAGATGACAGTGTCCTCACCCTGTGTTTCCTTAGGTAGGAGACTTGCCTCTGATGTCCACTTTTGTAGTGTGGGTCCCTAGAGATGGGATTGAGAGAAAGCTGAAAGTGTTGTAGCTGCCTAAAAATAATTCAGAGCCAAAGGCTGACCAATGAGTTTATTGAAGTGGTGAGATCCAAGCAGAACTTAGGAGAATATCAGCTTCCTATCTCAAAATCCCATCTTAGCTTACCCCATTCAGAAAATTTTGTCGTAAATATACATAGCTTTAAACTAGTAGAAATCAACACTGTGTTTTCAACTGGGGCTGCATAAAGTCTGCAGAGAGATTCTGTAAAGCTGTGGAGCTTTATAGCCAGAGGCAGTGGGATGAAATTAGAGTGAGAAAAACTAAGCTGTACATCACAGAAGTATTAGACTGAGACTTGGGTGCCTATGTGAAATGATGGAAGGTCTGCTCTCTGTGATCCTTGGTACTGTAGTGAGCTAAACTTGAATCTTCTAGGCATTGCCTTTTATTGTAGGGAATGAAGGATCAGTAAAGCTTTGGACAAGATGACTTAATAAGTTTTTGCAATGTCTAATTGCAATACTTATATGAAATAGGCCATAGAATAAGTGAGGAGAAGAAAGAAAAGAAATTGCATGATTGAAAAGTGGAATCTCTCATCCAGTATTTCCAGAGTTGGTGAAAACATGTGTCAGTAGGATATTTATTTTTTTTTCCACCTAGATTTAAGTTTCTCTTCCTTGCAAGCTAGCAAAGACAGGCCTGTCCAAATCAGTTCTCTTTCTCAACATCTTACAAGGAAATTCAGGAATTTAATATTTTGCTGCTCCACTTCCTTTGTTGTATTATGCAATCTCCAGGATTGCAACATACCTGGAGGTACTTCTAGCACTTGCTAATAAAAGATCTTAAAATAGGGTCTGGAGCCAGCACTTTCGTCACATTTCTTCAAGTGTCACACAAAATATTCACAAAATAATTAATTCAGCCGTTGGCATCATGTCACAAACAGTTGTGAATATGCAAAAAAAATGTTGGCAAAGTGATAATTTGATTTAAAAATCTCACTGTAAGAATTCTGAAAAGAGAAGTCTTTATGCAATAAATAGGAGTAGAAAAAAAATGAAAGGTTTGTAATTGTGAATGGGTGTCTTACACTACCATGAAAAAGCCACACTCAAAATATTCTCAATGTTCTTAAATTGTAGGAAAGTTTTGTTGGCATATTTTTGTATTGTAGTCATCTATGGGATCTACTGACCAGTCTATCTAAAGCAGGCATTTGTTAACATAAGTTTTCCTGGGTGTGTCTGATAGAAGGAGAGTCACAGAAAATCTACAATCAGGACCCCAAAATATTTGATCCTCATATTGTGCTGGATCTTATTTCAGGCCTAAGACCTAATCTTCTGTTCACATTCCTTATGGAACTGTCAGACTTTGAAATGTAAGTGCACAACATTGAGCTCTGGGTACTGCAACTTCTAGAGTCTGGGAGATAAGGGAAATAAAAGGCTTATCAGAGAGACAATGGGTTCAGAGGAACTGCATCTCTACAGTGTAACTGAATCTCTACAGTATAACTCTATAGTCCCTGAACCCATTTGTAAGGGCAACTTTTTACAAAAGCCTTGTGTGGTTTTAATTTTTTTTTCCCTGCATCAACATTTGATAAAGTTTTTGTCCTCAGCTTCCTTGGCTCAGATTCCTCACATCATTTATTTTTGGGCATCTAATTTGTCTCCTCAGTGAGGAGCCAAGGCTCCCAGTATTTTGCCAATTAAAAGAAATTAGCTCCTTCAGAAGCAATTCAGCACTTGGGAGCTGATTCACCCCCCAATGAGCCTGGGTGAATGCCCATTCTTTTGGCCATGCCAAAAGCCAAGGGAAATTAACTCAGAGGTGAAAATAATTCTTCTCGCTACCTGTGTTCTTGCCTTGTGTGTGCTGTGTGAGATTTTGAGCACCCTTAGAATCATAGAATTTAGGTTGGAAAGACCTCTGAGATCACTGAGTCTAACCATTAACCCAGCACTTCCAAGTTCACCACTAAACTGTGTCCCCCAAGTGCCACATCTTCATGTCTTTTAAATACCTATAGGGGTGGTGACACCACCACTTCCATGGGCAGCCCATTCCTCTTCTTGACAACCCCTTCAGTAAATTAATTTTTCCTAATATCCAATCTAAGCTTCCTCTGATGCAATTTCAGGCCATTCCCTTTTACCCTATTGTTTGTTTATTGGGAGAAGAGACTGTCATTCATCTTACTAATTTTTCCTCTTAACTAAGAACAGGAAGACTATGAAGGCAATTTATAGGATGCTGAATTTCCCCTGGAAATGTCCTCATGTCACTCTGGAGTGTCAAGTGGTAAAGCCTGAATTAAACCAGAGATCTGCAGAGATCTGAGCCACCATTCCTATGTTGCAATGCCTCTACTTGGTTTGTTCTAAGTGAGTATTTTTATGATCCTCAGGTGATTTGTTGGAAGGTGATGTAAGAAGCATCCAGAGAAAGACACAGCAGGTGCCTCAAGTGGAGAGGAGCCATACTGGTGACAAAGCTTGCAAACAGATCCTCAAAAATCTACAAGACCTGTTTATCCTGTTATGAAGTGGTACAATCTGGTGCTGGAAAGCTAGCAAAGATTCCTCAGGGGATGAGTGCAATCAAGAGCATTTGGTATTTCCAATTAGCAAAAATCTTGCAGTATTCTTGTCTATTAGCTGACCAAAACAGATTCACAGAAACACTTTTCCTTACCTTTTTTTTTTTCCTCCATGTTCAGCTGCATCCATGAGGTGGGAAAAAAAGGGAGACAATGAATCAGTGGGATTTAAGGACAGTCCACCCAAGAGGTAGAAGTCAACCCTCTTCCCTTTCAGGCTTCAAGCAAAGACTAAGTCTATAGATTGCAGAAAATGAAACAGAACGTCTAAACCTCGTGAGCTAATGGACTCTGCCCTCACTTTTTTTCATCATTTTGCAGTTTCATTCATGATATCTTCTTCTGGGCTACCTGCAGAATAGGTTGTCCTTAATCCTTCACCAACAGAATTATCTAGGAGAGACAACTGAGACAGTTTGAACTCATGATGATCACAGCCTACATTGCTTTTTTTATCCCAAAAGCTCAGTCCATCTGATAGTGGCTTTGCTCCTGATGCTTCAGTGGATGACAGATGGCCTTCAGAAGTGTTCTGCCTGCACTGGGTTGTTGGTAGCCTTCAAATAACCTGTTGCAATGAGTGTTTATGCTGCACAAGAGGCACCATGGTAATGGCTCTAGATACAGTCTGCTGAGGTGTCCTGAGCCTCCCTCCACCTCCTCCAGGAGATCTGGGTTTCAGTTGCCACCAAGCAGAGTCCAGAGAAAGCAGGAAACAGTGGGAGATTGAGGGAGAAGTTATTTCTGAAGAACAACAGAGGTTAATAATTATGTTTAGCTGGTTTATAATTATTAGGCTGCAAATATCAATAATCAAATGAACTATCTGTGAGTGAATGGTTTTATCTCAGGGAGGAAATGCAAGAGGGGAGGAATTGCAAGAGGACAGCAAAGCAAGAGGTTTCCCAGCTCTTTTAGAACAAGGCAGCCCACATGGGGGCTTGCACAGGTGGCCTAAGTAATTTTTAAGATGACACTGTGGCACAAAGGGAGGACCCCTCTCAGCACTAACACCCATTCTACTCACCAGCTCACTGAGACAGGCAGCAGTACTGCTGAGTCCATACCTTTCCTGTGCATTTCCCTCACTTTCTACAACTGTGTCTAGGGAAGAAAGTAATATATGTGAACCCTAATTCTCTATTTATTTTCTTAGTACTATAAAGATGACAGAAGGTCTATGTATAAACAATATGAGAAGGAAAACAGTGTGATAAATAAATTAGACCTACATTTCTCTTATTCCATCTCCTTCTCGCTATGGAAATAGGTGATAGTTGTTTTGAAATTTCAGATAAATAGTGCAGCATTTTGTCCTTTTTTTTTTAATCCACCCTTCAAGCTAGCTATAAAAAATATGTAGGATGTTTAGTTATATATATACACCAGGTGCGAATGCTTATTCTAAAAGGACTCTCTCTCCCTCCTCTTTTGGTGCATAGCAGTCAGAAACAAATGATACATTTTACCACATATGAAATTCTAATTAATGGAAGTAGGAAACGGGTCAGTTAACAAATATATCAAAGTGCTTCATGCAAATTTGTTTTCTCTCCCTGACAAGAGTGTTAGACATTAATTTATGTCTATGGTAAATGATTTGTATAAAATCTTTCTTTATCCATTATGGAAAAGTAATAGATGCTTTTTTTTTTTTTTTTCAAAATTCATCTTATTTCAGAAAAATTTCCATGACATAAAGTGTAACACAATAATATTTAAATCCAAGCAACAGACCACAACCCATCATGCTGGGTGCTGTCAGAAAAAGTTAAGATGGTTCCTGACCCATTGCTGTATGTTTTGCAATTTGAACAGGCAGACTTTCCCCGTGGCTGTTTAGATAGGGGAGAATGGAAACTCTGTGGGCAAAAATGCCTCCATTTTGATCAGCACCATGATCAAATGATCAATGATGTCTTGATTCACACCTAATTTCTGGCACTGAGGAATGGCTGCAGCAAGTGTAAGCCAGAAAAATGATGGAGGAGAGGAGCAGAAGCATTTCTTTGCCATTTCCAAAAGAAGCCAATAAACCACCAAGAGTGATACTCTCTTTCTACGGAGCTGAATCTGTGGAATAGATCCTTGAAAGGTAAAAAACTAGCTCTGTGGAACCCACTTATGTTTTCAAAGAGAGAAGCCTTCATTTCATGCTGCAACAGGAATCTCCTCCAGGCCACAAGGGAGCAGAGCACATCAATGCATTCATTAGTCCTGCTGCACTAGCACTCACAGATTTGCTCAATAAAAATGCCAAATCCAATGCCCAAGCATCTTCAGTATTTCGCTTTGTAGTTTTTAATGTTTTTTCTGTTTCCTTTCAGACCTAGACAGAGAAATCTCTACCTTTAAGACAAAATTTTCAGGGCTATTACCATGCTAGATATCTAGAGGCAGAACTTCTGTCAGGCCCTGGCATGTCCAGGGCCTCCCTGGATTTAGGATAATATTGGTGTGACAGGTTGTGATCAGTGCCACTACTGAGCTAAGACAGAGAGAAGAGCTGTGCATTTTGGTAGTGATTGACATGTTTTGAACTCTGCATATGCGTTCCATCCTGGTTAATGACAGCATTGTCAGTGGTTTGAGATGGGCCATCATTTCCCATCCAGTTTTTTTATCCAGCACCTGAAAAAGGGCATGTTAACTCTTCCTTAGGAACACAGGAAGCTTTGGAGAGTAGTTTTCCTTCCTCTGCTACTTAACTCCACTGCAGCAAATCTGTTCACTGTGCTACCAGCAGCATTATAACCAAACAAGGTTCGCTCTGACACTTTTCCAGTTGTCTTTATTATACAAACCTGTTGTGGCTGCTTCTGTTATAACTTCAAGGCTTGTGAAAAGAATTAGAAGCTACAAGCTACACCAGTTAACCTAAACCACTGTCTCAAAGCTCTGTGATTTTTACACCATGAGTGCTTAATTGGAGCACCCACACTTCTGGAGATTATGTAGGTTATGCAGAAAAATATAGTTAAATTGTATTGTGCTTGTTTAGAAGAAGTCTAGTCACAAAGCACCTACTTCTCCTTGTTTCCAGATGGTTTTGCAGATGTCTGAAGCTTATCCAGAAAAAAAAAAAAAATCAATTAAAATTCTTTCTAGAGAAATGTGACATGCTGGACAAAAATATGGTACACAGCATTACCAGGTCCAGCATGAACAAATGCTAAATGATTTTCAAACTTGCAGTAGTCTCAATGCAGGAACTGCAAGATTTTTTTCCATAACCTAATACTTAAAAGGTTAAATAAAATTATTTAATATATGACATGTTTCTAGTGAGAGCCCTAATGACAAGACTGTTGAAAATTTTCTCTACCCACCAAAAATTTCTGGAACAAAAACCCACATCAGACTTCTGATGTAAAGCTTTTTCTCCAGCCCAGTGTTAGCTATCTTGGAAGGAGGTGCTGGTTTTGATACCTTTGGATGAGACAGGAAAGAAAAGTCTCCATAAAGGATAGCAGTCAAGAGAGGAGCTGGCAATACTCAGGAAATACCAGAAAGGTGCCTAATTTTATTGTACTTAAAACAAGTCTGAAGAAAACAAAAACTATTACTACCAACTACAATAAAAATATGAATAGCATTAATTTATCTGACACATATAATTTGTCACAGCATTGGCTAAAAGAATGCAATGTAAATATTAGATTTCTTGATTTGCCACAGATCCCCAGGAACTGGACCTAAACTCTCAAGCAGCTCAGAGAAACTTCCTAAGTAGCCAATCTACTGGCCAACTCTTTGTCAATCTTCAGAAAAGGTGTGAATTTCTCCAACATTTTTCTGCTGGCTATATGCCTTTCTTTCATAGGAATAGTGACCTCCAACATTTCACATTTTTACTTAGCCAAACTACATGCCACATACACTTTCTCATTCATTTCCACCTTGTCACTCACACTAAAATCAGAGCAGCCATTTTGCTGAGGGCTTCCTACCCCCAGGTTTTGTGTACAAAGATTCTTCAGCACTTCTCACCTTCTTTTTTTTTTTTTTTTCTTTTTTCCCAGCTAATAAAGTTACTACAGAGGTGTTTCATAATAGAGAGAGGATTGTATCTGAGAGTGAAGCTGGAAAACACTCCTGTTATATGTTGTCTGTACTATATATGATGGAAAATCCAGGACAATTAAATGAAGCAGAGATAAGCAAAGTTCTTCTAAATGAAGAATTGGCCAAAAGATAAATAAAAATTACTTATCTTCATGCCTTAAGTAAAAACTTTTACACAAATGTGAAGAGTTCTGAAATGAGCATTGCATAAAATTCCAGGATACTGAAAGTCAAGTGTAATAGAAATTTGATTTGGTAACACTAGTTCTGTTTAGTTACTACATTTTCCCTGGATCAGCCCTCCATCTCTTGAAGACTGGCTCTTGAAGAAAAGAAACACAGCTATTATTGAAATAGCAGTTTTCAGAAACTGCAGTCACCTGATTCCTGCAGGATTATCTTTTTAATTATGTTTAATCTACATGACAAGCAGAGGAAGGAGACCTTGAAAGCCTGATTAAAAGAGAGAAGCTGTGCTGCAGACACAATTATTGACTGTTGTGGTCCACAGTGGAACGAAAATATTGATGCCCTGGTATGAGTACCTTTGCATAAGAACAGGCCATTGAATTCGTACTTCTGGAAAAGTTGCTTTCTTTACAAGAAGTTTGTTTTTCCCTAGCTAGAGTGTGGTTACCAGCTATCTTCCTTGGGTGTGTAACACTGTGAAGTAAAATGGTTTGCTGTTCATGATCTCATGTCACAACATCTACTTCACTTACCACACCATTTTAATGTAATTCAAAATGCAAAATGTTGCATGTCACAGATGGCTGAAATCTGATATTCCACTAACAGTTCCATTAAGACTCTTGTTGATTTAAATAATTGATTGTACTTCATGTTCCAATGGGCTTTGAAAGCCAACATGGTCAGTTGCTTCATCTCAACCAGAGAACAGTGCCTTCCAGATATGGGGTTGTAACTTAGTTACCTCTTTTGAGCATGTCCCTATATACAGAGACTTTAGTTATTCTTCTAAAAAGAAAAGAAGCCCAACCGGTGGCACAATGAGATTACAGAACTAATCCCTGGCAGGAGCTCCCTTGGAATCAATCCAAAGGCTTGCTAACCTCAGAGAGCTTCAGTCCTGACTAAACACAGAAACCTGTTTATCACTAAAAAACAAACAAACAAAAAAAAACCCAAAAAAAACCCAACCCCCCCTCCCCAAAAAAAACACAAAACAACAACCACCCCACTCTACTGCAAGTAATTCTTCCCCTTGTACAATGATTCAGCACTGTCCTCCTAGCCTGCAAAAGGCAGAAGAAGCAGGAAAATCATCATCTCAGGCAGATACGTAGATCTTCTTCAAAAATTAAAACATTTTCTTTCCCTAATTAGTCCTATGTATTTTGTGAGTTATTATTTGGTTAATTCCAGTGAACATCACTGCCAATTACCTGAGGAAATGCCCTTCTACAGCTGAATAGAATGCTTCATAATTTTGTATATTACTGGCTAATTGGAATAAAGGTATCATGAATCTCAAAACCTGTAGATGAAAATATTTGCAGACCATACAAAATGTGCTGTCTAAATCCAGTGCACTTTTTTTGAAGTTACTTACCTTTTGCTTCATGAAAACATACTGAAAACTGTGGCCTCACAAGCTCCTGAACTGGAAACATTATTATCATCCAACTCTCCAAAATAAAAGTGACTGAAAACCCTTAAACCAGGCTGCTGCTGAATTAAGTTCTTCTTACTTTGGGGATTTTTTTTTCCCCCTGTAATTTATGTATCTACTTCCACTGCATTTGCTAAAGCCATTAAATATTTAATTTGTACTTGATTCTTCTTTCATGGCTGGAGTTCATCAGCTACCCTTACTTGGACTAGGTACTAATGCTGACACACTACATGCATTTAAAAGAACACTCCTGTAGGCTTGTTACGGGTATGTGAGTAATTATTAACAAACCATAAGGCCAGTTTTCCTTCTGCTTAAATGTCATTTGGGCTCAATTACATGATACTAAGATGAATAGGTCATTAAATTCTTTACTCTATTGATTCTAGTTTTAGCTGAGCTCTGTTCATTTTTTATTTGAGCTCATTTTCTTTGGTTTGAACTTTGACTGTGTTATTTGATTCAAAGTTATTTTCCATGGAAATTCTTGAGAGGGTGAGGCCTTATACCCCTGCATATATCTGTGTTTTCTATTTGCTGTTAACTTTTCCAGGGCATTTTTTTCTCTTTCAAGATACTGTGCCGTGGCTACAGTGTTCACAAAGCCTCATAAGTCTCTAGGACCCTACTCTTCTATATTTATTCTTATGGCCTTGAAAGGGGCTGCAGTGAGGAGGAAAGACTCCAAGAACCATCACATATACAGGATTATGGGAATGGAAGGGCTGACCCTCTTTCAGACAGGGAGGACCATGTAGGCAAAATCCTGTGGGTTTACAGCTGTTGGGGTCCCAGATAATTCAGCTGAAGACAACTTCCCTGATTTGGTGCTCTGCCCCAGAGTGGGGCTGCTTTGGTTCTATGTGACTGTAAGAAGGACCATTGCAACTTCCAGTAAGCTCCAGCGGTTTCAGGAGCTGTAGAGAGACAAGAGTTAACTGGGGAGGAAAAGCCTTGGTGCTGTGCCCACCCACAGCCTGGTAGATAAAACTTGCTAAAAAGGCTCTTGAATTCATGAAGTCCAGTCTCCAGATCCATGTGCCACATTGCTGAGAAGTTAAATGGGATGGATAAAAAAATTGAGAAATAATGCGTCTATAACAAAGTACAAAAATATCATATTATATTTCCTGAAACTGCCACCATTGCATGCAACAGAGTTTAGCAATTGAAAATCAGTCATGGTCCAAATGCATTTTTCAGCCAGCTTTGTCAAGTGATAAGATTCTTACATGAACTACACCATTTTTGCAATGGAAAGGAGTAGTGCTTCTGGGAAGAAGAACCTGCCCTGTTTCAGAATTCACCTTTTCTCTAGATGGAGGTAATGACTGCCTCTTGGAGATAATTACACCGAGTGTCTTTCCCACTAACATGAAATATGATTGTTGATGATGTATGTGCCAGATAGGAATTTATAAATAAACACTTCTCAAATAAATCACTCAGGGGCCATCCAAAGCTCCCCCTTCATCACTGCAGTGACAGGCTGGGTATGAACCTGCAAACCAGAAGGGAATAATCTGGCCTTGTGAAACCCTTCAGTGCTTTTCAGTCAACTTATCATACCCTTGGACCTATGCAGTAAGTGTCAGCATCCTCTGAGACCAGAAGACCTAGGCTATCCATCTTTTCTTGTCTAACCTAAAAAGTACTGAAATTCAACCAAGCTTTAGCTTTCAATCATCACAGTGACACAGTAACTGCAAGAGGAGGGAAGGACTACGTGAGCTCTTCTAGAATGGTACTAGAGGTAGAGACAATGAAAACCTAATGTCTGTTGTACCATGGTTATGCCACATATAATAAAAGAAATCATAACTAGGGGAAGAAAAGACAAGCAGGAATGTGATACTGTCACTGTTGACTGACCATGCTGTAGCAACATGAAGCTGATTTCTTTCAGGCAGGGAGAAAAGGGAATTTATTGCTCCCAATTTCTTGCTGAGCACTCTATTAGTCTGCTGCATAGGTTGCTAGTTCAATTATTATGCTGGTATACAAAATGAGGTTCTCCTTTTTAAACTATGAAAAGGCACACACTCTCCTTTCATCTCATTTAATACTTGGACCAAAGAATACTCCTGCTTTTGGGGGGTCCATGCTTTCCCTCCGGGGCTGCCAAAGATACCTAATTCCCAGAGGGGACAAGGATTTCACCTTTTTCTTCTGGCATGGCACAGACACCATGGCACAGACATCTTCATAGTCTTTCAAGGCTCCAGGTGTTTTTGTGTCTTAACTCTGAGCTCCATAGCAGAAGGCAATGTTTACCAGACAATATCCAGCAGTTCTGTATAAAAGTGATACTTAAGTTGGCATCACCAAAGATAATGGGGTTACATTGAGACTTGCCTTTGTAGAGAAAACTTGGATTTTGTGTTTTGTGGAGAGGGACAGAGAATAAAGGGAAAGTGAACAAGTGTTGACAACAGCCAAAAAAAGGACATTCCAGTCAAGGGGAACACCTGAGATAGTCAGATATAGAAAGGAACCTCACCCAGTTTTCTGTCCCCGCTTCAGGGATGCTGCTTCAGGAGAGCAAGCCAAAAGCACTTGCCTCCTTTTCAGGACTTCACAGTTTCCAAGTCTGTTTTCTCTCACCCTAATGCACATTTTTTCTCTTCACTTGGAGAACTAGAGCAGCATGTAATGAGCCATGTTTCTCATCTACTCCTAGCCCTAGGAACCCTATTGATCTCATCAGTGCTAAATTAGCCTTGATAGTGATATGGTATTTTGAACACTACTAAGCTGCAATGCTGCCACCTCCTAAACAAGCCACGGGCTTTGTTTCAAATGAACACAGCAACTGATTAATCAATACTGAAAGGTTATCAAAAACTGCCTCCTGATAGCAGGCTTTCATGACGCCCAAGGACTTTTTGTTTCCTTCCAGTTATATGAAAAGACATGGGGGATTTTTAGTGCTTTTACTGCCTTCTTCTGGAGCCTTGTTTTCTCCTTCAGGCAGCCCGCCTTCTTCCCACATGATCTCCTGACTCCAGTGGAACTTCTCCTACCCCTTTGCCCACAGGTGTCCCAACCAGGTCCTGCTCTCCAATGGAAACAATATTGGGCTGGCTGCTTCCTAGGGTCTAACTCAAGCATCTGGGTATGACTGGCATGAACAAAGTGTTGCCCACTCTCTGAAAGGGTCTCAGTCTCTGGGTTGCTGACTGCCTGCTCCCAGAGAGCAGAATATTGAGATATGAAGCTCCTTGAGGACCAGCCAAGAAAAACATGGCTGTTGCAGGCTTCTACCTTCTACTGGGTCTACTCAATAGTTTGTTGGATTCAGTAATTGCAAAAAGGCCTGCAGAAGGAGCAGGGAGGCCCATAGTAGGAGTGGGAGGTGAATTTCACTAAGTCAACTGGGGCCAGTGGATTCCCCTGCCCTGGCCCCTCCTGGTTGTCACCCATGAGCTGAGTGAGACCCCTCAAGATGAGTCCATGGGACAGACTCTGCCCAGGTCACTTGAAAGATGGGGAGGAACTGCCCACAGGAACAAGATTCTCTACAGGAAAAGAGCACTTTGGACGGGATGTTTAGAGAAGGGAACAAAGCTGGTGAAAGTGAGGGAGCAGTGGTAGTGGGGAGAAACAAGCACAAGAAAACAGAGGTAAATCAGAGGAAAAATGGAGCTGGTGCCATTTGAGTCCTGCACTGTCCATATGTCCAGCCAGCACAGCCTCTCCTGTCTTCCCTTTAAACTCTGTTCCTGATGATTTTCTCAGCTAAGTGCTCCCCATCTCCTGTGCCCAAGTGCAGAAGCACCAAGTGCCCTCCCTCCCACAGGGCTGGAACCATGGGGCCAGCACCAGAGAGATGAGGGCTTGTAGACTGGAGGTGCAACCATGGACAAGGGCAGGCCCATGAGGAGGAGAGGAGAGGACACTGAGGAGGTGACAGGCTCGTGTTGGGGGGACCCTGAAGAGAGCCAGGGCTCTGTCAGCTGGTGGCTGTGTGTGGTGGAGCGTGTGTGCCTGTCCTGCCTGTTGCCGTTCCTGCACTACCACACAAAATGAATCACTGACATACTCAAGTGAGAATGGGGGGATGACTCTACAGGCTAATTGTTGAAACAATCTGATATGGGGGAAGATTCGTGTTCTGGGCTTCACTCTTAATGAGTGTTTAAGTACATGATATAAATCAAAGAGGCTTGGGAAAAAAAAAGTCTCCTTAGCCTACACAGCACTTGCAGATAGCAGCTGGGGTATTGCTTGAAATATCCATTCCCCTCTTTTCAAGTAAGCAAGTTGATTTGAAAAGGAATCAGTAAAAATGAAATCTTACCTTTTAAAAGTTCTGAAGGAAATGTTAGCATTCTTTAGCATTGTCAGGACTTTTAAATAATACCTTCTAAGAAAAGGCATTTTGTACCAAACTTCAGAAGAGGTTTGACATTCTGCATGCCAAAAAGCCCAAGGTGTGTTCTCATAGCCCAGAAGGGTCTGATGTGGATTTCTTACCTCTCCTGAGCATCTGGACACTCTCTCTGCCTTGAATTTTCTGCAGATCCCGTGTTTTAGCACATCATCTTACCTCTGTGTTGATCCACAGCACAAAAGGGACATTTGTGAATGGCCAGGGAAGCACCTGTCTGCCAAGGTGCCTTTGCCTTGAGCTGCACATGGGTTCAGTCCCCTCCTGAGGGGACAAATAGGTTTTTCCAGAAAACAATTTGCATCACCCATATTCCTAGAACCTTAGAATGGCATGTTTGTTTTCTACTAGATTGTTAATTCTTTAAGGTTCGCTTTAAGAATAAAACTAGTTTTTACAGCATTTGTCACTTAAAGAAAATATTAGAGAAAAAAATTTCTTCTCCCCTTGTTTGCACATTGGGCAGAATTTTGGATGATTCTTCCCTTGTTCAGTCTGGTCCTAAAATATGGTGAAGGATTCCTTGCAGAATGTAGGAATTTAATGTATATTACATATTATATACTCTTAAAGTAATATATAATATCTGACATATACTATCAATATCTTCAATACATTTTAGAGATATATGTGATAAGTAATATATTCATACATCATATAACATAATATGTAATATAAATTATACATGCTGTGTTGTATATCATGTTATATTTTATATTTTAAAATATATATTGTTTAGTTAAGCATTATTTATATTTCTAGAAGTGCAAGTTGAGGAGATTTCTACTTTGATGTTTCCTTTAATTTTTAAATTCTCATTAATTCTCATTTAATTTTTTATTTTCATGATGAGAGTAAATTTTATTAAGGTGAGGAGAGAATTGATCTGTTAAGCCCTGTTTCTGCTCTACTGTCACCATACACAAATTGCACACTTTATTGCACCGCCTTCATCACACCCTCCCTGTTTGCACAAGCACATGGTCCTCTGTGCAGAAATGTCGTAGCCTGTCCCTACCTACTGCCTACAGTTTTAAGGTAAAACCACACATTTCTGGAGAAGCTTTAAGCACTCTCCTGCCAATGATCCCTCTGCAATGCTGACCTGTGGAAGCAGCAAACCTGTATGGCAGCCAGAGTCCTCTGTTTATTATACTCTCAGGGTTCTAAAGTGAAATTTTGTTCCATTAGATCCTGTTCTCTCTGCTAGTTGGCAGTATTTCCCACTAGTTACTGCCCAACAATGTCTGAGATGAAGGTGAAGATGGATTTTTGTTCAAGAGAAAACAGCTGTAAAAATTTCCTAAACATTGCACTGACTTCAAACTCTCGCACTTTACCAAGAAATTTTATGTCAAACAGTGTAGGGAACTCTTGGTAAGAAGTTTCCTGAGAGAGAAGAAAATGCTATTCTCCATCAATACTTGCACCTCTGGCTCCCTGAAGGAAAAAAAAAAAAAATCTTAGCTGGGTTTTCTTAATTTGACTTTATTATAGCTTTTGGAAGCACTTTTCTTGTGTAGTTATACAAAAATTTAAGCTTAGCATTATCTTGTTACAAAAGTGGGGGAATTGTAAAGCTGAATCAATATGACTTTGAAAGCTGCTATTTAATTAGTTTCAGTTGATTAGACAGACATTTGAGTTTATAACAGTGCAGTGTGCTGGGAATAAAGGCCAATAATATCTAGATATATTTTCTGGTAGCAGTTTTGTCCATGTCCATGTTATAAGCACATCTGCAGATGGCAGCAAAAAAATTAATCTGTGGGAGGTGAATTTACCTATTAAAATGACATATGATACAGCAGTCTTCTTCCACCTTGTCTAAGAAGTGGTTTGACTGTTTTGTATTCCTGTCCTCTTCATCCAGAGGCTTCCAGAACAAAAGGTGCAAGCAGCACAGTGAGTCTAGGCATTAAGGGGATAACTCTCCTACTCTCTGTGTTACAGCCTTGTGACCCATGAAAGAGACTCAACTTCCACCTTTACTCCAATGCAGCTTTTTAGAGTGAACACTGCTTGGAAATAGTGTTGAGATTATCAAATATACTATTCTTGAAAGACCACCAAGATCCTTAGATATGTCTGTGATGTTCAGAGTGACTCAATGGCCTAACACAAAAGAAGATTCAGGTTTGAAAAAATGAGAGGGTGAAAACATTCTTTAGCACATTTTCCTTAAACAAAAGCTTTAGTTTTGCCTACCTAATGCTTTCAGAAAGAAAAACACAGTGTTTTCATTTATGCCAGAGGATTTCCAAATGTAATATGTGGTAGCAGCTGGGAAAATCCAAAAATGCAGCTGCTACAATTTATAAATTAGTGCAGTCTCCAGTGAAATAAAATTCACATGATTAAATAACAAACTATTTTTTGTTATCTTACAAAAAACCTAAAATGTTGTGAGAATGTTATCCTGCACAGACTTCTTGCAACCCAGATGTGGGATGAAAGGTGTTTGGTGACTTGATCTTTAATCCCAGTTCAGACATGTCACCTTTGTAAACCAGCAGCCTAGCAGCAGTGCCAGAGCCTGAGCATACATTGTAATCCTGCCATATGTGAAATTGCCTTTCATTTCAGCAGGAGTTATACCTGAATCTGAAAGACTGCATTATCTTAGGCCCTGCTTTAGGAGATGAGCAATTTTTAGAGACTACTAAATCCCTTTCTAGGTTAAAAAAACTAGATTAAAATTCCAATAATTGCTTGATTATGGAGGCTGAAAACTTGTCATCCATGCCAAGCAGACAAAATTGAACTGAATTTTCAAAGAATAAATGCTTTCAACATTAAAATTATGTTTTAAGACACAAGCTGTATTCTAGGAAATCCAGGTTATCATTGACACACAGCAAGAGCCTGGAAGGTGGAATCATTCCTAGCATACCCTTATCTGTCCAAAGTATAATATAGCATGCTATTCCTGACATCAAGGTTCCCTCCAACAGGTTTTGAAAGGAATTTTTCATTTTCATTCATTATTGACAAAATCAATAACAAATATGAGGAAAACCTACTTGCAATTCCAAAGTACAAAGTCAAGCCTGGGATTTCACTGTCACACCCTACCTTTCTCTGAGAGATTTCTTTGCACTGTCTTTACTCCCCCCCCCATTTCTGAGATGAGTTTTGGGGACCAAAAGGCCTTTACTGCTGTTACCACAGTGGCTAAAGGCAATGAAGAAGCATTGTGCAATTTACACAGCAGCCTCAAGACCTGCTCAAGAGAATACCAAAGGGATCCAGGAGAAAGTTCTGCCTTAGGAAATGGACTGGACAAATCATAGGATCCTAGAATGGTTTGGGTTGGAAGTGAGGTTAAAGACCACCTAGTTTCAAATCCCCTGCTATGAACAGAAACACCTTCCACTAGACCAGATTGCTCAAATCCCAAACCCAGCTTGACTTTGAACACCCAAAGGGTTGGAGAGCCCTCAACTTCTCTGGGCAACCTGTTTCAGTGCCTCACCACTCTCACAGTAAAGATTTTTCTTCCTAATATCTTACTTAAACCTTCTCTCTCACTTTGAAACCATTTCCTTCTGTCCTGTCAATGCATACTCCTTGTGCCTGGCACAACAACAGTGACATTGCCAATAAAAAGCTGAATTATGTGTGGGAATAAAAATACATGTTTCAAAAGTAAAGATGGTGGTGTTGTAGTGGGTTTTGATTTCCCATGATCTCAGCTTTAAAACTGAGGAAGAGGCAACCAAGATGCTACTTCCATAATATTTGAAGAGTCTCTGATACTGTAGGTCCATTTTCTAACTTTTGCTGGTGGAATTGTGAGGCCAGGGCAGGGTGCTGCAAATTCACTTGTGTTGCAAAGCTTTGGCATCTGAGCTCTCCATCTTCTGTTGTGCAAACACCTAGAAGAATTTATATGAAGGAAGAAACGTAAGTAGTTCTGAGACCCCAGCTAAGGTAATATAGTGGGTTCAAGGTGAGACAGGGCCTTTCTTTGATCCCCTGCCTTACAGCTGATTCACATTTTCCCAGTAAGATTTTCAGCAGTGCAGATTCATTATGCACATTGTAGGGAGTGAGAGGTGTTGCAATACTGGAAGACTACAGGTACTGGAAGGTTACCAGTAAAAGAGGGTATCCTGAGAAAAGGCAATGAGCAGAAAGGGGAAAGAGCATCACCCCCAGTGCTACTTACTTTCATATGGAAATACCCCACAGATTATCAGCCAAAGGAAGTCAGTGAAAAGCAGTGAGAAAAGCAGTGAGAAAAGGAGAAAGGACAGACAGAAAAAGAAAGACTTCTGCACTAATCCTCAAATAAAACCAAACCACTCAACCAACGAAACAAAAAAAACACAACTAAAATAATTATAATAATCCTCTGGATGGCATTCTTAGTTTTATCTATTCACATGCATCTAGTGGAGAAAAAGAATATGTCCAGCAACAGTTCAGATCCAGGACAGGAGTTGCCTTGCTGTCCAACATGCAGCATCCTTTCAGACAACCTCTCACTAGTTACCTGCAGACCCAATACACAGCACTGAAAGAGTTGAGCCCTCACTGGGCAGTCAGTGTGAGATTCACAGCTGCAGAGACATTTACATCTTAGACCTACATCTGCATGATCTCCTTAGCAGAGCAGATAACCACCTTTAGAGAATATCCTTTCTAAGTGCTCTTCACCATATTTCCAGCAGGGCTATGGCTACAAAGTAGGACAAGAATGACTATTAATTCATACTTGGGTGCCCACATCCAAGACAGTCTCAGGGACAATAACTAATGAAATGAATTTCCAAAGGATTTAGGCAGCAACTGGCTAAGCTTAGTGAAAACCCCAGACAGAAAGAGTAAGCTGAGAAGAGAGTCAGTAACTAAGGAGGTCATTCATTTGAAATGTCAATAATGTAAGGAGTCTCTGACACTTGAACACTTAAGCTGTGTGATTAAAAAATTAAAAATAAGTATACTTTTAATGTGAAAATATAATTGCAATGGTCCACTTTCAAAATTTTTAGTTCAACCCTGACAATAAAAACATAGTACATAATAGTAAGCCAAGCCTTCCATCAGCACTGCAGGTACTGGTGAGGAATGGAAACCTTTTCCTCTAGGACCAGAGTAAGGATGGCATCTGGTGTACAGAAAAGTGTGGTATATTTCTATACTTCAGTTTACAGATTCATGTTTGTAATTTAGGCAAACCCAAGCCTCTTCTATCGGTGAGAAACAGCTCTGACACTACAACGGCACATAACTGCACTACAAAGGAGCTCGACAGAGTCAAGGCAGAGCCTCTTGAGTGGTGAACCCTGGGAAGTGCTGAGATGGCCGTGTTACAAGCTGCAAGAATGAGGCAGTGCAAAGTGCTGGTGCATCCATAGGGGTCTGCAGTGCTGGTGTGCACTGTTTTATGTGGCTGATAGTTGGGGCAGTAGTTTCCAGATGAGGTATGCTGAAAGTGTCAGAAAGCATGGTGCAACAACCACCCTCCCACCCCTCGTGCACCCCAAGGGATTTCTGTACAGAGGACCATAATCAGGACATATTTGCATTCAACCTAATAATCAGTAGCAGCATTTTTACTTTTGTTGTGTCCTTGAGAAGTAAGGCAATAAAATGAAAACAGAGTAAACACCCTTCCTTTAGAAAATGCAATTTGGACATCATATCCAAATGAATAAATCATTCCTGAAAGGCAGAAGCAATATTACTGTTGAATTAGTGCTGGATGTTCTTTTGTTAAATTGTATACAATCAAAGTAAGGTGCCAAATTACCAACTAACTGTCTGGAGGTCGATTTTTAAATTCATGGATGAGCTAATGCATTTGTGCCACTGATCATAAAGGGAGGAGTTCACCTTGCATTAGCCTTGACTCATAACTATAAATCCACAATGCTACCAGAAATAGATGTCCTATTTCTTGTCATTGATCTGCAAGCCATAATTTAAACATTTACGTGTCCTAATGTTGAGCCTTCCAATTGCCTGAAACATGTCTCTCCAGGGAATGCTCTTCATGAGGAGAGGGACTGTAAAAATAAGAGCGTCTTCGGTAAAAATTTAGAACCTTTGACATCTTGAAGTTTATCAAAAGTCTCATAAGTCAAGAAGAGGCAAAACTGAAAGATAAAAGTATATTTATAAGGGTTAAATGGGGACATAACAGAAGTAAAATAAGCATACACTAGATTATACCGTTGGTGGGCAAATGAAATTAGAAGTGAAAGAATTCTGCATGACTGTTAAGCAATAATGCCGTAGAAATTGCTATAAAATTCGTGCATTGTCTTATTTTTCAGCAGAGCTAATAACATTTCAATAGAGTCATTAATTAATAGAAAAATCAGAGAAATGTTGTTTCATTTGAAATGAATGAATGTGTTTCTCTGACACTGATATTTTAAAAACAATACATATGGGAAATGAATGAGTCACCAGTTATGAAAAGATGCATCATTCAGGAGAAGTGAAGCACATGGCAAATTTAAATTAAGGCAGTAGTTTGAGCAGACATCATTTTTAGGAGAGATGGGAGAGTGCATAGATTAATTTCCAGGCATATTTGTATATTTCATAAGTGCACAAACAAACTTGACTGTTTCTTGTGAAATGCTCCCTTTCCTAAAGTGTGGAAATTTCTGTTAGATAGCTGATTAAACCAATGCAATGTGACTGTCCAAGCACCAAAGTACCTGAATATCAATGTGAGTCTCAAGAGCTTTTGAATTTTTAATTTACCAGGGTTTGCTCCAACCACAGTTCTGAGAGCTGATGGTACAATAAGATTGAGAAACCCTACAAGAATTTCACTGCAGTATAATAGTGAATTTTAAATCTTATCTTTTTGATATTAATTTGAATATTTACTGCTTCTTAAAATTTCATTCTTTATATAATCTGCAGAGTCTGAGTTCTGCTGAAGCCTTTAAATGAATCTCATAAATAGATAATGATAGAATTTTTGAAAGTGTTGTGAAATTCAATGAGACTTTGTGGTCTTTCATCATGACTGATGTTATGAACATCAGTGCTGCACATGTATTACCTACCTGACTTCATTTTTTCAGTTTGCCTTTTGTAGTAGTGAAAAATCACTAGAACAAAACTCTTTTCTTGCTCAGATGTACCTTGAATAGCCTGTAATTTTTAATAAAATTACTTTTTAATTACTCTTTAATTCTAGATTGATACATCTTTCATACAGTTCCATGCAAACAAACAAACAAAAAAAGAGAGAAAAAGAAGAAATATCTGTGTATTCAATGATGCTTCAATTGTACAAGTGGCCCTAGTCTACATTTAAATGCCTCTCATGATGTCTTCAGATGAACATGCATATGTAAATTTGGTGTGTATAAATGCACTGCTAAACTGGGCAAAAATTGCACCATTTTTTATTGTAGGAAGGAATAAATCCCAGTGGCTGCTCCTACCTTCTAAAGCAAGCTCCAGGGGTGCTCCCTTGGCGGGGTGTTGGGGAGCCCTGCATGCTGGAGAACCTGCAGGGTCATGCCCTTGTCCTTCCTCATCTCCACACCTGGGCTCCACCTGATGAAAAGGCAGCCTCAAAAAACATGGGAGCTTTGAGGACATGGATCTCGTCCACATGTCCTGGGGCCAGGAAACCCCACCCAGGAAAAGGAAGCACTCCTGAGCCCCAGAGCTCCAGAGGAGTCAACAGAAGCATTTCTCAGTTCTTGTCAGGAAAGCCAAAACTTATTCAAATATCACTGCTGGCCATGTTTGCAAGTAGTACATGACATTTTGATGCAGTTTGGCATGACCTGTGCTCATACTTCCTAGCAAAGTTTTATGATCTTAGCATAACTTCAAGGGAAACAGAGAGGTTTTAGTACTTTTAGATTGATCAATTATTTAATGAATAAAGCAAATTTTCTGACCTTGGCTGTTAGCTGTAAAGTAAGAAAATTTCTTTGATTGTTACTTGATGCCTCTGTTAATACTTTTTGGACTCTTATATTTCATATAAAATTGAATATAATATCTTTATATAGGAAAAACTTGATCCTGTTTTATAAAAGCTTGTGTGCCCTTTTGTATTTATTGCTTTTGAAGGGATTGTTTTGGATATCCTAAAACATAAATTCTTGTCTGGAACTGTTGAAAACAGTCTGCAGCAGAGAGAGAGGGGTCTAAGTTGCCCTGACACAAAACTTCATGTGAGCTCCAGATGTCTAGAACTTCTTTAAAACCAAAATATGGAGTTACATCTCTCTTATCTGCCTTTTTTAAAGCTCTTCTTATTCTACTTTTATCCCTGTAATTCTCCAGATACTTGCATTAATATTTTAGAACTGTAACTTCAGTGTTTTATCCAATATTTCACAAGGCAAGGAAAAAACTTTGCTGTAATTACTTTTGAGTTTACACCCCTTTATTTCACTGGCAGTTCTTGTTCTAGCTTTGAGGCCAAGAAGAGAAAAGCTCCTCACCCATCTTCCTTTGATTATCATAATTTCAAACATATTTATAATTTCTTTCTTTGACTGGCATCAAATTTAGGTGTGGTGACTCGGTGCCTTCTCCCACCAGATGCTGAATGTCTCCAAACTGTACCATGACATCCTGAGACAACATTGTGCTGTGCTGAACTACACTTAATGAGAAGAACGTTTTCCCCCTATACCCATGTGAAGTTTCTTGCCAAGTTTGCGACCACCACCTCTTGTCCTTGCACCTTTGGAAAGCATCCAACTCTCCTTTCCTACAAGGTCCCTTGGAACACAGTTAAATTCCTCTTTTTGCCTTCTCTTTTGCAGGCTGATCAAGTCAAGGCCCCTCAGTGTCCCTCCACTCATCCTGTGTTTCCCAGTGCTCCTTCCACACTTTCTCTTCTGCTTATTGATGTCCTTCCTGAATGAGGAAGACAAAAGCTGACACAGAATCCTTCCCAAACCTTTGCAAATGCCAGGTAAAAGGGAATAAACACTTCCTGGCTATATTCTTGCTAATACATTCCAGACTCTGATAGTCTTCATCATGCTGTTGCCTCATGTTCAGCCCGCTGTATACCAGGTCCTCCTGGTCTTTTTGAGCAAAGCTGCTCCTTGCTCACTCCCTGCACAGTTATATGGAGTATTGCTGTCCCAGGTGCAGGAATTTGTATTTTAATTTGTTGAATTTCATTGCTTCTTTCAGCTGATTCGTCTGTTATGGTTCTTGCGAATGGCAACTCTACCCACCAGCATATAAAGATCTCTTTCCAGCCTGGTGCCATCTCCTAACTCAGTGAGTGTTCTCTCCTTTTGAGGGTATAGAATTTTTATGGAGACCATCAGCACTCAGTCTCAATATCAACTGGTGCATAAGGTCTTCCAGTCCCTGCCAAAAATATCTTACAGGTTTGATATCAGACTTCTAATGTTCAGACAATTCCTTCTTCGACAGTGAGCATGCATGAAAAATATCTTGAGTGCTCATTCAGGTACATTTGAAACAGCATGGCATTGAGAGATATATATAAGCATATACATATATATATAAAAGCAGATATATATACATATATATGCTTGTATTTAAGCCAGTTCAGACTTCCAGTGGCATGTTTGTCTCCCCAAGTTCATTTAGGAGAAAAATTCTGTGATTTAGGAGAACTCACTGTTGAAAATAATGATTTTCTTGCCTCTTCCTTTGCTTAATGCTTGTTTGTTTCACCTTGTCTTATCCTGAACGTTTTGTTTTCCCTTTTGTTTGCATCTTCAAGTTTCCACTCAGCTACATAGATCCTCAAAGCCTAATGTATTCAAAAATACATCTCTGTGCCCAGGGAACACAAGAATAAACTAAGAAAGAGAATGACACTTTCAATAGATTCTGAGATATTTTTTGTCTCATTGCTGACAAGGTCTGCAGCAAAGTTCAAGGATCTTTCAAATGTGCTAGCTGAGTACTCAAAGTTCTGGTATAACCACACAGCAGCTCTTACTGCAGAGTTATGTTTCCCAAACAATTTCCTCTTTTAGCCAGACACAAATTTAAATTTAAAGAATCTTTCTTTAAATAGCAATTAATTGGCTATGAAATTATGATCCACTTTGGAAACAGAAGGTTCACTTCCTTTAAGGCTACTCAGTATCCCATATTTAATGCTCAGTACAGTGCTTATTTAAACAAAGACATAACACACCTTACTTGTACACATGTAACTAAATTTCATCAGCTTTGAGGTTCTTCTGAAAACCACAGTGTCTTGTGATTCCACTGTGACCAATTTGGATGACAGCTTCCGGTTTGCCTTTGTCACTCAGTAAGAATCTGAAGCTGAAGTGTTCCCAGACATAAACATTCTCTGAAACTAGCCATGGCCAGGACTACTATATTTGTATTTAAAAATGTAGAGTCCAACCCATCATATAATACAGAAGCAAGGTTTCTGACTTTACACTTTCCAAGTATGGTAGATTTCTGACTACAACAACTATCATTCTCTGGGGTGATATATGAGCTACCTTACTCTTGGCAATTAAATCCCATTCTACAAAGGGAATCCAAAAAATTAGAAGCAGGCTTAGTTCTAAAAAACAAAAAATACACAAAAACAATAGTGGGGTTTCCAAGGCATTAGTTTTTGTGCATTCGCCAGCAAAACACAGGTGTGGTAATACATGGCTATCCATGAAGGCTCAAGAATTGATAGAAAGGTCTGAGGACAAAGCTGTGTTTGGGTAAATGCATATCTGGATTGCATGGCTAGTCCTGCTAATATTTCATACCAACAGAGAAAGCTGATACCAGAAGCCAAACATGGAATCAGGGTCAAGAGCAATACTGAATCCAAAGGACCTCCAGCAATAAGAGTGGCCCAGAAATCCAGGCAGCACAAATTATAAATAAGATAATTACATAGCTCAGATGAAAACACCTGGGCCAAATGCATGCCTTACACATGCTTGGGTCAACTTGACAAAAGCTGCTGCAAGGCAAAAAAACCCAGCAAATGGTCCTTTGAGCATTGAACTTATCATTGCAGGGAGTTGTTTGCTCCTAAAGAGTTTAGAAATGAATTTTCAGAAGATGCCTGAAGTCAGCTGGTCCCCTTTTCTCCAGATATTTCTATCTGGATAGGGAGATGTCAATCAGACCATTCTGTCTCTTTAGGTTTTCCTTCAAATCCAGCACTTCATGCTCCTGTTAGTAACTGTGTCTCAGAGCATGTGGATACACCCAGTTCAGAGATAGGGAAACTGTCTACATTACATTATAATACACTATCCCTGTTGCTACAGCTGCGGGGGATGAACCTGAAAAGTGCTGGAGCCAAATGAATGGCCTAAAACAGGAGCCCATCGTCAGCTGCTGAGGGACTTGTAAGAAGCTGCTCCACAAGGGGGACACTGCAGCATATGAGTGCTTGACACTCTGTTCTTTTGTCTCTGTTTTCCCTTCCATGTCCTCTAGCAGAACTGGATGGAATTGCACTGTTTGTTTCCAGGGCAGGTTTACCAGACAGGCAGGGGAAAAATATGATCAAAATGAATCATACCAATGGTTCATCTCATCACTCCTGGCTGCCCACAGAAGGTTCTGCTTCATATGAGGATGTTAATCGTAGTTCTCCTGCCCTCTCAACACATCCATTTTAGGCAAGAGAAAAAACTAATCAATAATATTTTTTGCTACCTGGCAATAAATTCTCTCTCCTTTTACTGTGATGCCGTTGAACCCTTTCATAGTTTATGATGTGACTTGATTTACAGAATTCATAATGTCACTAAATAGATCTGCAGCTCTGACCTATAAATACTGAGATACGTGGCTTCTTCATTTATAAACGGGGTTGGTGATGAGAGCAAATTGGATGAAGTGTTGTGGGCTGCAGGAGGTGTGAACTGAAACGCTATCACTCTGCCTTCCTAATCTAATCTTAATATTTATCACTCTGCTAGGGAGAGGTCTCCTCCTTTCATGATATCTGCATTGCAAAGCTTTTGAATTGTTAATGTTTTCCCTGAACAGTCATACTGCCCCCTTATTTACTATGAGAGGTGGTGAGGGAGTATGAAGAGCGTAAAAATTGACCATTGTTGATGGTCTTCCTACTCATTTGAATGGGAAGAAGAAAGGCACACATAAAAATGTACTTTCCTTGACTTATTTCAGACTTTGCACAGGAAGAGAGAAGTTCTTATTTTTAGACAAGATTTACTTGTGTTAGACTCTATATTCCTATCAAAAGCATGAGGAACATCTTTATTTCCCAGAAAATGGCTATTGCATTCATCATTTTCAGAAGTAACTGCATATTACAGTGATGGCCTTCTCTTGCCTGGTGTTAGTAAAGGGTACTAAATATTTAAGAAATGAATGACAGAAAAGAATTACAAAAATTCTGGCCTTACTGGATTTTATGCCTGTTTTAAAATGCTGTGGGGACAGGTATTATGTGACAATGTGAGGGGCTGTAAAAGTTTTCCTGCTACTAGCCTAAGAAATGCTAGTGATGACTAATGCAGCCATCTCAGAATTGTAATAAATTTTCTATAGTAACCTATACCATTATAGGTTCTTTTTGGCTACATATTTCCAGTAGTACTTCAACCATCTGCTAACACTGAGGCTTTAGAAAAAGTGATCTTATGGAAATTGGGTACCATTTAGCAAACTTATGCCAGCAGCTACTGAACAGAAGAAATATTGCACTGAGTGAAGGGGCAGCTAGACAAAATCCTGCTTTCATATATGCTTTTCTCCTTAAAAAACACTGGAACTTGAGAGGTTCAGCCCAAATCACCACCATCCCTAGTAAACTCTCTTTTCTGTGACTCTGCCATGCAGGAAGAGCAACAGGATCATTAGATGCCAAATGCAAATTACTGCTTCGTTGAAATGGGAACTTGCTGCAGAGGAAGTTCATCTTTCATTCAGATTGGAAAACACACTTGAGGAGAGTTTTCAACAGAGAACTAACAGAGCCCGCGAGTGTCAAATGGTCCTCAGGGCATTTCCTGTAGAACAGCCACAAGACAGGAGAGAGCCAAGAAATATGTGGATGGGAGCGTGCTGCCTAGTCAATCTGGAAACAAACCTTTTGTGTCTGCTTTCCATAGTTTCATTCTCTTTCAGAGAACCCATTAAAACTTCAGAGGAAGTGAGGAAGGAACAAGATGTTACAAACCTCTTTGAATTGTCTTGAGCTGCTCTGTTGCCAAAATTAAGTTAAACAAATGTGTGGAAAGCAACTCTTAGGGCTAACTCTCCAAAGCTTTTCAATAGATACCATTTTTCCTTTTGAAAGACACTTTAGAACCTACACTGTTCTCTGTTTTTTTTGAGTGCCATATCACTCAAGTTCTGTATTTTCTGACTACATGATGATCAAGATATTCCCAGAACTGGCAGGCTGTGCTTGGGACTCTCCCAGATCTAGTCTTTTTCTCTTTTATCTCCTACTTATGGAAGTCTGTTGCTGACTGAGAGCAACTTACTACTTTCATAAAAGTATAAGGGATAAAGCTAAATGAAAAGAGGCTTTTAGAGTTTGAGACATGGGAAAACAATTAAGTAAAATAATATCTGAGGTGAAGTGCAATCAGGAAGAATGTTATCAATAATTCTTTACAATACAGCTTGTAAATGGAAGCTCATCAGCTAATCAGGCAGGGCTAGCAAAGCGTTCCTCTCTACTCAAGTGCCTGAAGCCAGAGTGTTACCAGTCTATCAGATTTTCTCATCTGTTAAACAAGAGCAGTGTGTAGGTAGCAGCAGTCAGAGGCATCATTGAAGGAGAAGCACTCCAGGGGTTTTCTACCTCTTCCTATCTGGGGTTACAGAACTTGAATTTGAACAGAGCAGATCTCCCTGACCTGCAAAGAAATACAGAAGTGACACTGTTGAACTCCCTCCTTCTGCCTCTGAATAAATAATGCACTGCTTCAAAATAAGTTGTTTTGGTTTCCCAAGATGAGAACTTAGACCTGTTGAACCCAGGTGAGCCCATAGGGGTAAGGCAGATGAGTGAAGGTTCCAGCAGTGAAGTTTTCCATCAAGGGACAGAAATAACAAGGTCTTCCACAAAGAGTGTTCCTGGAATGAAAGGGCCAGAGCCATAATTCAGACTTTTCCTATATTTTTGAAATGTCCCCATCTTAAATAACATTGTCAAGTATGTCTGGTTGTCTATGATACCAATGCTTGTGTAAAGAGACATATTTTAGTAGCAAATGAAATCATAACCATAAATAATGGAGAGATTGGTGTATCTCATTGAAATACATAAAGTTGTCCAAAATGAGCATATTGGTATTTCAAATCTGGGCTAAATTTTAAATGGATTGATGAGACTCAAGTAAGATATTTGAATTGTTTTTAGACCTATTTACTTCAGTGGTGCTTAAGTATCTCTTAAACAGGTTAATAAGAAAAGACAAATCACAATTAAATTGAAAGGTGATACACACATTCACACTATTTAAATCAGACCAAATTTATGTGTATAGATGAAAATTTAATAATTCAGATTTCTGACACATTTTAATATTTAACTCTGGGAAAAGCCACTTCTATGCTGATTGCTTTCATTGCATTTCTACAGTTAGTTACTGTGCAGAACCAACAGCAGGGTCTGTTTTCCCTTCTGGCAAGAAAGATGTGATAGAGTTTATCCCCATTTTGTACAAGCATGCCATGACCCTACTCAAGCATCTTGTGAAAAAAAGCATTATTTAAAATGCATGTTTTCCTGCTATATTTGCAGAAAGCCATGTCGTCTCAATCCCCTGTTAATCCCCACACCTTGTTTATGTCTGCATAAGCGGTCAGCTTTTTACAGCACCCCAAAGGATTACAACTCCTTGGCTTGTAAACAGATGAAATCAACCAAAAAATTTGCCTTTCCAGGTTTAAAAAAAAAAAAAAAATAATCACAAATGGAGCACAATGAGAACTTCATGCCTTGTGGAATAAAATTAAACTGTCAGAAGCCTCCTGCTGTGTTCATGGGGTTTGATGTTTATTATAGAACATCACTATTTAAAAACCAAGGGACTCGCTTGGCCAATGAAGAAATGAGTGGAAATATGTAGCACGGCATGCAGACATAAAGAAATGTGAATGAATTTATAGCAATAAAAACAAGTTAATTTGAAAGGAAGGGAGAAGGAGGCGAAGTCTTTCAAGCCACCAAAGCAAATTCGTGGGACAGCTCTTACTTTCTGCAGTTGTCCCTTCATCTCCCTGGAGGACAAGGAATGAGCTATAGACATCCCTTAAGGAAGGACTTGAAGGGTTTTGTCAGGAGGTACCACACCCCACTTGAACTGGCAGTTTCAGGCCACCTGCCTTCCCCAGGCAAGATATTTTGGTACACCTGAGATCTGTCCCAGGGGTTGCCAGAACAAGAATAACATTGTAGGAACAGGGCCTGCTCATCTCGCATAAGAATTAGAGCTGACACTGGGGCAGGGTTACAGCTGGGACTTCTTGTTGGCTGCACCTACACTACAAAATTTTGTTTGCTCTCAGAAATGGTCTTCAGCTCCTCACTAAATGGTGAGGAGAGACTCAGGGCAGAGTACCTTGGAGGCCCCTCCAGAGTAGAGCAGCTGGGTCCACATTACAAAGCACACAGCCAGGGTGCGTGGGGTATCTATTTAGCCATCAGGATCCAGTGGTTTTTATGTACAGTTTATTGCAGATACAAATTTCTTAAGTGATGTGGGCTTTGTTTTGGCATGAATCCTGGGTATGCAGTGTTTGTCCTGGAATGTGGTACGGGGGCAGCTGCATACTGGGACGTGCAAAAATTGCTACGATAGAGTTGAAGTAGGTTGTGCAGATGGACTAAATCCTCCATGCTGCCCACTGGGAGTAGTTCCTGAACTGCACTTCCCTCAGAAGCAACCTCAGGTTTTGGTTTTCATTTGTTTTTATTAAGTGGAGTACATCAGCTTGTTTCAAAAGAAAGTTACCATAAGAAAATTAACATTTCTGCACCATGAGCAATTATATAATCAGCTCAGCGAGGGATGAAATGGGAAACTAAATTATTAGACAGTGTAGAAGTAGCAGCAATTCTGATATGGCTTCAATAAATATATCTATTACATCTTTCAGTTACTTTCGTAACTATAAAAACATTGTCAGTTAACTGTTCCTTGCCCGATAATATTGTTGGAGTATGAGACCAAGGCTTTTCACACACAAATGTCGAGTCTCCTTCAAAGAAGGACAATAAGGAAAGACACCTTTAAAATCAGATGATGACCAGCAGTACCCTCCGTGTCTGGGCTAGCCAATGACTCTTTGATTGTCCAGATCAACATAGATGTCATTCAGCAAAAAAAATTTATTCTTTAATTGAGATTCTTTAGTAAGGATTCAGGACAGAAGAGTTGCGAGCAAGGATTGAGACTGGGGAAGAAGGAGGACTCTGAGGCAGTAACAATGGCATTTTTTATCAGAGAGAAATTCTTGAAACAGTTTTCCATTAATCAAGTCTTGCAATGACTCCTATAATATTCATGATATAAGAGTATTTCCCCTCTTTACTATATTTCTTGCAAAAGCAATCTTTATTAGTATCTTTTTTTTTTAAGCCCAAATATTTGTTACTCTGAAACCAGGAAAGTCTGGTTTGCCTCATGAAGCAGAAAAGTATTCCTCCTGTCCTCTCTGGTGTGACAACCAGTTTGGTTCACTCTCCTGATTACTTGAACTACATTCAAATTTTTCTGTTGTTGAATGGTAATATAGTTAATCTAGATTGATTTTCAGGTTAAATGAGTTAAGAAAGACTTAAGAAGAAAAAAATTAGACAAATTAGAAAAAAATTAGACAAACTCCTAATGAGTTTGTCTAAAAATTATAAAAACAGGTACTGTTATATGTAGACTGAGAGTTGTGCCAGCCATTCAGTGGTTTCCAGGCTGCTCTTCCTGTGTTATACACTTTGTTAAAAAGGCTGCACTGAAAGTGAGGGAAGAATAATATGAAAAAGAAGAGGGTATTTAGGAGAAGCGTGGAGCTGTACCTGTCCCCCAAAGGAGTCTATGTATAACGATTGCTGTACAGCAGTCTCCTGAGAAATGTTCAAAGATCCTCCACACAAACCCCCCCTGTTTGTCTGAGGCATAGGCAACATCTTCAGCTGGATAATTAGAGGGCAACATGCTGGCAAAGAGTCTGTGTAATCTATATAACAATAACATTAAGAAAAAAGTCAACATTCTGGGGACTGTGCCAGCGATCAGGGCATGATAATTGCTATAATTAAAAGCAAGGCAAATATTGCAGGAAAAGTAGGTCATTCTTCAGGCTGTGTATCCCTGATGCAAATGAAAACAATATAAAGAAGATTGTGTAATGTGATCTGAAGCAGACAAAAGTGCTGCTCTTCCAAGGTTGCTGCAGACCCTTCATTAAATGCCATTGTTTTCATATGCCCCACCAGCAGGAAATGTTTCCATAAACACAGTGAAGCTATTGCAGTCTGATACAAGGACTACTGGAGGAGTCTGTTGTAAAAATCCAGTCAAAGGAGCATAATTAAGACCTATTGTGTGCAAGGATGTTTTAAGGAGACTGTGATACTGAATATTTGAGAGTTGGTGAACTTAAGCCCTGGGGTTTTTCTGACAGTAGCTCCAGCAGTGAATTTTAAGACATGTGGCTTTGCACTTTCAGAGACATTGAGACTCTAGTCAGTATGTAACATCTGTTTGATCCACCTGACGACTTGTTTCTGCGGAAAGGACAAGACACAATAACAAGAAAACAGAAGGACATTTCCTTGCATCATCTCTAGAAGCACCTGGGCAGCACGCTGATGATAATTCTGTCTTGCTGGAGATGTCACTTCCTCCCCTTCTCTGTTAACCTCACTCCCATCAGATGTTTCCCTTGCACAGGACTTGCCTAACTTTTACAAAGAGATTGCTGTGTCCTCACATCTCAGCCCATGTAATTTCCATCTTCTTTTGCCCTTCCTATCTTCCACAAAATTGTCTCACTGACTTCTCCCCCATGCAAATCTACTTTTGGTCTGACACCTAGAGGCAAGTGATGTCCCCCCATGTATTAATCCTGAAGTTTATAAAAGCTGTTGGATACAAACATTCCCACCATAAAGCCCCTTGTGCCATGAGCCTCTCCTCTTCTTCCATGCTTTTTTGGGTGCCCTGTTGTCTGCTGCCTTAACCTGGGCTGAGGATTGCATGCTGAGTGCTGAGCAGGGACTCTGACCTGACAGCAGTGTGTGGGACAGGTCTGTGTGTATTTCAATTAAAAAAAAAAAAAAAAAAAAAAAAAAAAAGAAGCAGCAAAAAAATAATAAAGGTATTGGAAATATTTATTGTAACTTTTCAGTATAAGGATCTCAACTTCCCAAAAATCCCTACATTTCCTTGCATTCCCATGCCACTGCAAAATTAATTCTGCAATGAATGCAAGGTTGCAAGAATTTTGCTTTAGAAGGGGGGAGCTATACTTAAGTCAAAATTGCATTCATTTGAAAAAAGTAGCTAACTGTAAGAACTTTTCTTCTTAATCGTAAAGATTTGTTGATATCCATGGACTCTTTCACTCTGTATCCAACTTTTTAAAAAATATTTTTTACATTTATAATTTACCTAACAAAGTGATAGGAGTCATAAGCAAGATCCGAAGTGTACAGATGTTTTACCTTAAAAATTAGGATAGCAAAGTCATTTCTCTGTGAAACAATGGGCTTGATTTAGTTAGTGTGCTGTAATGAAACTATTTAGATAATCAATTCAAATTAGGGCAAAAGCTTCTTTGGTAAACTACTGCATTATTAACCTTAACAATGTCAGTGTTTGATTCTTTTTCTTGCTATCAAACTCAACTTTTTAGTGTCTGAGGTAAAAGTCACAAGTGTGCTTCATACTGAGAAATGTATTAATGTTTGTAATTAAACACAACAACTGTGTAGCACAATGTGAGGGAATTGGGAAGTTGACTAAAATTTAGAGATAGACTGCAAGAATGAATTTATCCTTCTAAAACTTTTCCTAAAGGTCTCCGTGTTGTTTTTTGGCTTATTGCACTGAACTAACAGCAATTTAAAAATGTATGAAAAGAATTAATACTTGTAATTATTCTGGCTATACTTGTGTAAATTATGTATGTTGCAATGCCCTACAGAAGAAGGGCATGACAGAGCTTGACATTGGTAGATCAGGGTAGATCAATGTCTTGGGTTAACCTCAGCTGGCTGCTGGATGCTCACACAGCCACTCTTCCAATCCCCCTGCTCAAGAGCACATGGCTGAGATGAAGGGCTCCCACACATCTGCTGCAGTGTGGGGTCCTGGCACTCTGTACATCTACTCCAGCATGGCTCTCCATGGGCTGCAAGGGAACCTCTGCATCAGTGCCTGGGGGACCTTCTCCCCTCCTCCTTCTCTCACCTCAGTGTCTGCAGGGCTGTTTAATGCCTGTCCTATATTCCTGTTAGCTACCTGGCTGTGGTCTACATGTCCGTCCGTCCTTCCTCTGGCAGTCATACACCACCTGTCTGTCTTCTGCTTATGACTTAGAAAAAGTCTGAAATACACTATCTTCTGCTGTTTTTCATAATTATTCCTGACTCTGCTGAGCATTTAGGACAAATCAATTTCACTGTGGGAATAGTTGTCCTTGTAACCCATCTTCCCTATTAAACCTTATAAATCTTAGAGTGAAATGGACACTGATAGGATGATAGTCTCTGCAAGAAAGACTATTCAGAAGTGTTACTACGCTAGACCTGAAAATTTAGTTATTTTCACTGCTTAGAGTGGTACCAATAGACTCAGGTCGTGCAAAAAATGAAGGCAAATCAATTAAAATGGGGCCACTGAAGAGGATAGTTTCAGGGCACCAAACTTGATGCCCCTCATTACTCTACCAAAAGAATCTCACAGGTTCCATGCAGAGCCTGAGAATCCATGCTGGAATCAGAAACTACCTCCAAAAGACTGAGAATATATCTACACCCCTCAGCAAATCATTTTATGGCATTGTTCTCTCTCTTTCTACTTAAATCCATTTGTATTCCATGAGGTGCTACAAGTCTTCTTTTCCCTCAGTATGGCTTTTCTAAAAGTATATTATGTTTCAGTACAGGTATTTGCAGCAGGTGATTAAGTATCCTCATATTGTGCTTCTTAATATCTGATTGCACTTCGTTTGCTCATATTTCGATTCTTCCTTATAACCTACCTCTGCATGCTATCCTGTTTTTCCAATGTCTTTGTCAACTTAGAGGCACAAATTATTTGGTCTAGGGACTGTCAATAGATATCCATTCTGTTCTGAGGACTGCTGTTCTGAATCCAACTCATATCTTGTACTCCACTTCTCAGTGATCGCCTTCTGCAGTATCCCAAGCTTTTTCTAACATGGTTCTGCTCCTTACCCTTTTTTTCCTTACTTAAATCCTCATTTTGTGAAGACTCCTTGTGCACAAGTGATCAATTTCAATTACACCCGACATGAATTTATTGACCCAGGTTATCCTACTATTTTCAAGATAACTGAAAAGCAAGGTGAAAGTATCCATGAGATGTAGAATACAGAACAATTTTGTAAAAGTTACACTTCTTCTCAATAGAAAAGTAACATGCTGGATGAATAGGCCATAGAGTTTCTGTATTTTTGAAGGCTAAATTCTGGCATGTCCCATTTACTGTCAGCTTTGTATACAGTAGATGCTGCATCTATCACAATATTTTCAGTGCATACTGTGAGGTGTGACAAACTGATTAATAGTGTATACAAGTTGTTGCGTCTGTCAGTGATTGAAGCATAATCAGGATTCTTTTGTGTCCTCTTTAAGCTGATTATCTTGATGGAAGCAGCCATAGTCAAGGAAAAATCCTCCTTGGTGAGCAGTTTTCTGCCTTCCCAGCAGAAGATGCTGCTCTTCAGCACCACAGTCCAGCACGACACTTGGTGAAGGATGTGGGCAGCTTTCCCTGTAACAATGTTTAATGGAGTAGTGTAAGGCCCAAGTCAACTTGCTCAGTGAGACTTTTGAAAGGGTTTATAATAGTTCTTGTACTCTTAGAGTCTGTTCTTCAAGTTTTGCTTGGAGGAAGCAAATACTCCAGGAAAAATCTCTAATGCACAAAAAATATCCTTTAATTCCAACAGCTGAAAGTCTTTTTGCTCCACTTTAGGCAGGATTTACTGTGGAAAAAGAACAGTATGGAGGCCTCCAGAGAGCTGCAATTCAAAACAAGTGCAAATGTACCAGCAAAACACCTACTTCACACAGATGCAGCATGAGAAGCTGTACCTTCGATGGATACAAAAAAACCATTTCAATGGTTTCTTGTCCAGTTACAAACCATTTTCAGCATATATTGGCACCATATTATTTCTTTTCTGTGCTCTGACACTAAAGGCTATTCCTCAAAATGGAATATTTCAGCAATAAACTCCCAGATCTCTGATTGGAAAATCCAAAGAATTCCAAGAAAACTTCATTGGAAGAGACACACCTGCTGAAGTTGAAATGTCAATATTGCTTCCTCTTTTCTTTTTCTTCTTTCAAAACACAAGTCATACCTACTCTCATCTAGAATCTTCTAATTTAAGTTGAAGGGTTTTGTTTTTGTTTTTTTTTTTTTCCAAGTCTATTACAAAATAAATGTTCTGTCTTCTACAATTAGCAGAGAGCACTGGCCAGCTGCCCAAGTAACTATTCAACATGAAACTTTTATCAAGACATACTGCAAAGAATATACACTATTAGGTGCCAGATTCTATCACTTTTTTTTGAAATTCTAACATTACTGAATGAAATTTCTGCCACAAATCCGTTTCTTGCTGTTAAACTTGGTCTCATTTGAGAGGATGATAACTAACATTAAATATTTTGAGACTCCTGCAAGGAAATATTTTGCAAATGATAATGTCCTCATGGAAGAAATGCTGTAAGGTTATCTTCACTTATTGCTACCCTACCCTTCAGATGAGCAGAAAAGAGTTCTAGTTTAATTGCACAGCAACACAGCCAGAAATAGACACAGACAGTGACATCTGCACCAGAATTTCTCAGCTAGTTTGAAAATTTCTAACAAGTGCTTAGTACTGTAAGTGGTTCCCTGCTTAGTAGCTGAATGCTAGACTACTTTTGCCTGAAGAAAATTTCAGGTGTTTAAGAACAACTAATTCATCTCCTTTGCTCTATTTTGTGTTTCCTTAGCAATCCAGGCTACTGAGGATGTTTGTATCACTCTCCAGAGAAGCATTCAGTTCTTTGATGTACTTCCAGGTTATGGAGAAAAGGGAATGGGGTGCTTTATTTTTTCCTTTGTCTACGTGTGTGGAGATGCCTCAATTAAGAACCACATAACTTTCTTACCACTCCCTCGAAACTGAGTGCATTGCAAAACCCACATGGTAAGCAGCCTGAACAAGCCCCTGTTCTAGACCACAGATTTAATTTTTGTCTTTTTATCTTGCTCAAGAAAAAGTTTGCAACAAATCCTTCTTCATAGCTTCTTCTTTCATATGATGATCCTTATGAGAAAAGGAACTCATTAATGCCATTAGCTACATCCTATAAGGCTCCCTGACACTCTAGTAAGTACATGGTCCAAAGATGCATAGTTATGTAGTCCTCAGAAAGGATGCCAGGTGCTCCCTTGAGCTTTGGATGTCTTTTCAGTTCTCCATCTGCTCCAAAACAATTACTGTATCTGAGGCACAGTGAAGATTTAGACGCATGAGTAGTCTGTTGGATGACTGAATTTATAACAAAACTTGCACTGATATTGCATATAACCCACTGCTATTTTCTTCCCAAAATGAAGTTAGAATTTTTTAGCAGGCAATACTCTATATTAGAGCATATCAGCACATCTGTGTTGATATGTGATGCTAGTCAGACAGAAAAAAAAAATTGAAAGAATAATACCCAAATACTTAATTTCCTTCTGCAAATCTCCTTGTGGAGCTCTGCTGTCAGATCCTGCTTCTCCTCCAAGCCCCTGCTCAGCTCCCTGATGAGAAATCACATTTTGTTTGGATAGCAGACTTTTTTCCTCAAGGTGCACCAAAGTCACTGACTTGCACTTCAGTAGCTGGCGAGAACAGCGTGCCCACCAGCTCCTGAGGATTGCAGTTTGTACTCCTCACTGCTCAGACTTGAATGCGCCTATGGGACCCCAAGAAAAATGTGCATCTGAATATCTGAGGCTGTGTTGTACAATATGTTGTCTAATTTCAACACTGTGGTACGCCAGCTTCCCTAGGAGGTTTCTTAATGCAGTCTTATTGCTCGATATCCTCTGGTGGCTGCCTTGCTCGTAGCTCACTGGGGAGGTGGCAAAGCAAAGCCGTTTGAAAACAAATACTGCTCATCGTTACGGGGAGAGGAAGAGGAGAGTAAACAAAGACTGTGCTGGCAGTGTGACAGGAGGGATCAGGCAGCCTCTTCTCTTTCAGAGGCATTGGCAGCCCCCATTGGCCAAGCTGCAAATGCTACCTGGTCCATCCAGCTGTGTCCACACCATTTAGTTGCCCTCAGAGGCAACAACATCCAACACCTTCCGTGCACCAGCTGAATAGCGCAGCTTGTCCATGTGTGACTATCATAGACATGGGGATCTTTTTGAGGAGGCCAGCAATGTCATAATGGCATCACCCCAAATGTTTTAATCCCATGGACAGAGAAAAAGAGAATGTATATAAGGTAGACAGAGTTATTCCATGATGCTGCTGCTGGTTAAAACCATGTTTTGAATCAATGTTTCACTGCAGGATATTGCCTCCGTAATATACTGCATCAATGCATCAACAAAGGAGTATAAGTCTGATACTTCACTGTTCCATAAATCATCCTCCCATCCCCAGCTGTAGAATTTATTGATTAGCAGGATGGGTATCAGGGAGGAGAAACATACAGCTCTCAGGCTGTTTTTGCCTAGTGTTTACAGAATATGCAGAAAACAAATTTCTTATTTCCTTTTAGAGGAGCATGTGCTGTGCCTGGGAAAGAGGAGCAGCCTCAGATCTTTCTTCCCCCCGTCCCCCTTGTGCTGCTGTCTCTGCAGAGGCACATTTTCCATCCCCATGGAAACAGGACGAGGAACACAATTTGCCTCTCTGCAGAGGACCCTCTGCAATAAAGCTGCCCAGAGGTTTTGGCTTCTCACAACACAGGCAGAGACACTTTGTGATCTGAGCTGCCCTTGGACACCTGGACCAGCTCAACCCAGCAGTTTTCCTTCCCAGAACCACCATGTTTTTCTCTTCCAGAAGTCCCAATGCAGGATAGAAAGCAAAAATATTATTTTTCCTATGAAGCATTGGGGATACCTGTCTGCAGCCTCTACTACTTGTCTACCTAATAACATTTTCTCCCTGTCTACCTAATAACATTGTCTAATCCAGGGCCTGGGAGGGATAATGTTTTCCATCAGGTCTGAAGAAAATAGCACAAAACTGTAAAACATGGATGGTAGTCTCTAAAAATGTCTCAGAATAAATTAAATGAAACAAACTGGATTATTGAAATCCTCTTTCAGGATTTGATGGTTCAGGAGAAGATGGATCAATGGTCAGTATCTGCCATTTGGGAATGATGAAATCAGTTGTGTGGGAGAAAAAGCAGAGACAGTTTGCAGTGAAGGAAGAAATAAGGTGATGATTTCAGGCCACTGCTGTGGTACAGTGATGGACTTTGCTGGTGAAAATGTGGACTACAATTCTGCATTGGTCCTGTTTAAACATAGAAGTAAATCTAAAAAAAAACCCCAAAAACCAAAAACCAAAACAAACCCACAAAAAACAAAAACAAACAAACAAAAACCCCCACAAAAACAAAAAACCAGCCAACCAAAAAACCAAACAAACAAAACCCCCCCCCCCCCCCCCCCCCCCCCCAAAACCAAAAATCAACCAAGGAAAAAGAATCCCTTTAATATTATCTGGAAATCAGCATTTTATTCAGAGATTTTCTTAACTTTTTGTATGACCACAGACCGTTTAGTAGAGAGTACTGCCTTTATGGACTTCCAGTGTCTGCACAACTTTTCACAGAAACGCTGTGTTTTCTCCCCCAAGAAGAGATGATATATGCCAGCTATCAGGTTTCGCATCCTGATACCTGGGGCCAAACAACTGATGATTAAAATCTTTCTGTAACGTGTTCTGAGCAAAGAAGGGTCAGTCAAGATTGCTTCAAAACTCCACTTTCCTCTAGGTGAAATCAGGTTTTAAGATTATTCTCTAGAAGATTGGAATTGGATGAATTTTCAGATTAGTGAATCAACCACTACATGGATTAAGAGAAGAATAAGAGGAGGTTATCAGTGTGGAATAAAAAGATAATTAAGGGAAATTTATAAAAGCTATCTATTGTGAAGTAGTTTCTGATGCAGGAAACTCTTTTCTATAAACGAAAAGTCGATGAGAATAATTCTAAAGAGACCATGTATATAACACAAATAAAAAGTATAGTCAAAAGTCAAAAAATGAGCAAATTGCAAGCAAGTCTTTGATTATTATGGGATAGGTAGCTAACAAACAGCAAATTATTTAGGTTATTAGACAAATGCTTTCATTGAAATAACTGAATGTAGCATCTTACAACTTATTAATTTTCAAAATATTTTGGGCTTCCATATTTTAATTCATAGTATCAATTTCAGGATTTATGGAGTTTGACACTTCTAATATTTAATGTTTATCATCTTTTAATTGACCAAAATTTACTGGAGAAGTCATAACTTAGTGAGACAGGCAAATTTCCAGCTACTTGAGTAATAATTGGTATCCTTTTTTATTTATCTTCAGCAAAATATTTGGTCCCATTATGTCCTCTTAAAATATAAATCTAATTTGAAACAGCACCAATTTAATATAGTTCACAGTGCACTTTTATCTATTTTACTTGTTTCAATTATTAACTTTGCTAAATGGCCATATGGAAAGTACTTTTTAATGTGCTGTTAATTCCTTGATTTTGTATCATAATACATGTTCTCAGCAAAAAAGAGGAAGTTACATCAGCTTCTATCATCATGCCACTTTGTAATTAATCAACTATTTTCATTGCAGAGACAGCAAATCCATCAGCTGGTGCAACTGGACATACTTTGAGGGTCTCAGTAATCCTCCAGCTCAAATTCCTCTTTGTGTGTCTTTGCAGACCACAGACAAAGAGCAATAAATTGTTGTACCCCATCTCGCTCTCTAACCGCAACACTGATCTCTGGTGCCAACCCAGCTTGTGCAGCAACAAGTCAGTTAAACCTGATCTTTGTCAAAAACATCCCTCAGGGAAAAACCAAGGGCTTTTAAAAAGACTCTTTCACCTGTTTCATCTTCACATACACTTCTAAGGAGATGGATGCAGCACTGTGTATGATGGTCACACCAAGGTCAGTTTTGGTTCATGAGTTATGTCCACTTTCCAATTCCTATTCAAATATACTGGGGCAACATAAACCACAATTTTCAGTTTATTCAGTTCATGCCTGATGAATTTCTTGAAGAATGGACCCATGAATTTTTAACAGCTCTGCAAATATGAAGGAAGAGAATGTATATTCATTTTATTATTTTCTATGCAATTTGACAAGGGAAGTTGTCCCTGTGCTCCCAACAGAGGAATCTTACATCAGCTCAGATGCTTGCTCTGTGTGCCAAGGCAGTATTTCATGCTCCTGCCCTGGTCAATGCCTCACACAGAACAAAAGAAAGGTTGATGTCTGCTTTCTGTTCCAGATCCATTTTTCCTTTCTGACTGTTTGCCAGAGGAGAAGGGAACATTATGACTTTTCTAACTACTTCAAACTACCTGGATTCCTTGTTGCCTTGAGAGCAAAGACCCTTGAAAAACAAAACTTCAGCTGAACTGCTGCTGCTGAGGGGCTCACAAGTCACAGCTTTAGATAAGTCCCATCTTGCTCATTTTTTTCTCTCTCCTCTCTTGAGCTGCACCTGCATCTTCTCACTAATAAATCAGAAGGCAAATACGCTGCCTTAGATTTTATCAGAATGTGCACAACTCTGTGAGGGCAAGAGGAATCTGCCAGAGTTGGTTCTGTTGCTTTATGCATGCTCTCTGTTAATTTCATCCTATTTTGGAGTTCCATGAGTTAAAAATAAGCTAAACCATCACCTGCTGAGCACATCTGAAAGCAACTTTAGCATACTCAAGGTCAGGGCTATAATGTATAAATATCCTGCAATATTTCTTTTCCAATATGCATCCCTACAGTATTCCCAGAATAAATAAAAAAGATGTGTTTTTTCTGACTGTAACCACTGCTGCTTTTTCTTTTCATTAAAGCTGCATATTTATGTATTTTCTTCCCAGCAACAATGTCTGAACAGGACTTACATTTTACCTTCACTTTTCTACAGCACAGAAAGCACTGTCACTGCTTAAGAGCTAAAAATGACAATGTTATAGCAGCCTCCAGCCATTATTATTTGCAGCAGAATGTGGTTTTCATTTTTGCTGCCTTCTAAGATATGAGCTATTTCTCTGAATGTATGTGCATGCACACATTGTCTCAGAGGAAGAAAAAAACTCAACCAACTGCTCAGATCCAACATTTTAACTGAAAGGTGCTGGTTGATTTATTAACAACGAGTTTCTGTGGCCCCAGTCCCATGCATTGATCACCCTCAAGTTCCCAGCTGAGCTGCTGGGGTTGTTCCTGGCCCTTTAGAGGCCATGCTGTGATGGGAGGAAGCAGTGTGCAGGCTGCTTTCCCCTGACCACAGCAGGGAGGTGCAGGAGCTGAGGAGTCAGGACATGCTGGTTTTTGCAGTTCTTCCAATGGGGCAGTAATTTTTGGCAAAGAGCAAGGCCACAGGAGGGTGGCAGCTTCACCCATTAACACTCAGAACGTGGCCACAGACACAATAGCCTTTTGAGGAGTGTTTAAATCCTGGCTTCTGAGAAGAAACTTTCATCAAAACAGTGCTTGAGATGCACTGAGAATTTACTGCACCTAACTTTCCTTTTATCTCAGCAATGTTTTGCCATGATCTCTGGAGAATGATGTAAGTAGAGCAATTGAAAGACAGAACAACATTTTGAATAATGCTGCAAATTACAGTTTGTAACAACCTAGGATCTGATTAGCAGGTACCTAATCTCTAGGACAGGAGAAATTCCAGCAAAAAACAAATTGTATGCTCAAGTATCCTTCTGAATTTGAGCCTTGGTGACTATTTTCTTCCTGTTGATTGATATGTATCCTGAAATTTTCTGGTCACAATGCAGGACACAAACACAAAAACTAATCCAGCTCACAGAACGTTCATGTCCCTTTTCTAATCATCAGTGTGTCAGGGTCATAGAAGTGATTTTATCTGAATACTTAGTTTATCAATTAATTTCCAGATTTATATATCTGTAAAAAATGTTCTCAATATAAGTAATTGTCAATATTTTAAATCTGTTTGTTGAAGTGAAAACATGGAGTTGATCTCACGCACTCCCACGTCCCTACAGACTGGCGGACCCAAATTGCTGTTGTACCCGTTATTTGTAATCATTCATGGTAACCAATATCATCTAACTCTGGTCAGCTAGGAGCTATTCTGCATATAATGCCCCATGAGTCAGGCTCACTAGGCAACAGTGGAAAGGAAACCCTGTGGAAGTGTCTCTCTGTACAATGACAGCAGAAAGAGTCAAAATGCCACTTTAGATACTTTATGTTTAAACATCTTAAACAAACAAGACTATGAAGACTTAGAACCACACTCTCCCAGATGGTTTCATTAGTGAGCTATATTTCTAAATCACTAAGTTTCTATATTTCTAAATCATGCATTCTCATGTTCCCCCTTCTGAAAATTGTTGAAATTTTATTCTGAGTTCAATTGAGCTAATGGGAAATTAACTAAAAACAAAAAGCCCCAAACACTTTTCACTTGTTGTTAGGGTTATGGCTGTAAAACAGCAATCAAGTGCAAAATTCACAACCCAGTTTTAGACAATAAGGTGCCTATAATATTGGTATCTACATGTGAGTCAGTTTTTAAGACTTTGTTACAGTTAGAATTCAGATTAATACAGATTCAGCAAAATAAGGCTAGCATTGGTGTCAGCTGAGTATCCAAGCTATGTAATTGTCCAGCCTAAATAATGGGAGGATTCAGTTGCCTAAATATTGATGCCATTTTAGCTATATCCAGTTTTTGCTTCAAATAGGATCAGACCTCCCAGAAGTCCTTGATGTCTCTGACACCCCAAAACATCTCCTATGGTAACAGGTGGCACACTGAGGTAAAGAAACCACGTGCCATTGCCTTGGGCACCACTGGCTGTGCTGTGAGCTCAGGCACCTATGGACACCCCTATGCAAACATCTGAACTTCAGTGTCTGCCAACTGGAACTGTTTGTACATGCACAGTAATATGCTGCATCATTAAAACCTAAATTCACCTTTATTTCACTTCTACCTTCAGCCTCCCAAGGTCTCATTTCTGCATTTTCTTCTTAATCTGTGCAGCCCATAACTCTTGAGGAGGGGGGTGGGAGTCAGGTCCCTCCTCCCAAGGACAGGATTGCTGCAGGCTAATTGGGGGGGAGGGGGGGACTGTGGAGCCACTGAAGCAAATTCAGCCCAATATTTTCTAAATTTAGAGGGCTGGAAAATAGATTTATAGACTTCAAACCTCAATTCAGCACAGACCAGAGAGAAGTTAATCAGGCAGCATTATACACGTTGTATCTCCAGGCAAGGATTTTGAAAGAAACAAGTAAAGGAACTCACAGAAACTTTTTTTTCCCCCCACAAGCCTGTTTCAGAACATAGAATGCTTCAGATGTTAAAAATGTAGTTTCTTTCTTGTCACTGTGATAACATTAGCTTTAGGTTGCTTCCTGCTGCTGTGTGACAGCTGTTGCAGACTTCAGTTGGAATGCACAGAATATAAGTTTGTCATATAAATTTATGCTAACCAATCTCTCATCTTGCTATAAAACCTAACCCGGTCATCTCCTATGTAATATCTGGTCATTGGAATGATAAAATTGTTACAACAGCATCTTGACTAATTGCATCCATCAATAAAGATGGATTCTACACACACACACAAAAAAGCATCAATTAAAATTATCAATCCACAAGAAAGCAGTCACTTTTAATGCATCATTTATCACAACAACCTGGTATTCTTCTCTCACAATTTTTAGAATTCTTGTTGCCATAACAACTGGATGTAGCCTTTACACAGAGTGGGCCAAATCCTGTCCATGGTGACACAGATGTAAATTCAGATTAACTTTGCTAAAATGCCTGGAAAAACAGTGGTGTAAATACAATGCAATGAGGCAGAGTGGGACCCACTCTGTATTTCTTTGCATTACCATTTTCTTCTGCTGCTTTGCCTTGTCAGGAAGACAAGATGTTTTTCTCTTCTACTCTGAACAAGCTCATAACGTAGTGGAACAATCAGACATAATGACAGGTTAAACAACAAAGGAGTGTTACACCTTAAATACCAAATCAACTTAATTTTAAATTTGTATATTAAAAGGGGGTTTTCTTAAAGCCTGAGAAAAGACTAAATATCAGATAGGAATACATTCTCTCTGTTCAGAGGTTATGTCTAAATCATGTAACATAATCAATAACTTGTGTAATAAGAAAATATAATGAAGGTAAATTCACACTTGTTTGGCTAAACAGAAGAGATACACTCTCACAGAAAAAATGCATTGAAGGGTCCTGGGTCCTACTATCTAGAGCAGGAACCCATGCAGTTAAACCCTGTTTTATTTACATGAAACTCATTTCAAAGACATCATAACAAAATATTCACAGACTTGCCTCTCTCTTCAAGGAAATCCATAGGAATTTGCTGGTGTGTCATGGTCTGTGTGCGGATCACTACACCCAAATAAAGCACAGTCCAGGAAGAAAGTGTGGATTTATTCCATCTGGATTGTTCTACAGGAGCATTTTCCAGGCTACCAACCAAATAACATTTTAATTAATTATAATAATAAGAAACCCAGTTGAACAAGTACTTTGGAACTTGGTAGAGATAAATTTGGTAGACACATACCCTAATGATAATTTTAACACCCATTCCTGTTACAAAACCAACTTATGCCACCAGGCAAATTCTGTAGGAAAGCTGGAAAGAGGGATATACAGAATTTAAAAGGCAAGGAATTCTTTACATGCAGTCCACAGAACTAACCAAACTGCAAACTTGTATGCATTAGAGATATATTTTCCTTTATTAAATTCAAAAAGTATGGAGCTGCCATCCTTGACGATAAATAGCTCGTCACATTTGAAGGCTTTCTCTGGATGCAAGGAGACTCAAAGACCTGAAAAACCCAGCAGCAGGAAGGGAGGTGACTCGTTACATTCAGAGCAATCTTAAAATAATGTCATTTTGGAATGTAATTTTGCAGGCAAACCTAATAGCAGCCATTACTAGTGCTCAGATGTCACTCTGAAGATTGATGCATCAACATTGCACTGAGGCAGTACAAGAGCCTCAGAAAAACAGATTAGCAAGGCTTACTATCCAATGAAAATGTAAGGTTATAAAGTTAAAAATGCACCTGGCCAGGACATCAAGAGGTCAATTACTTTGTCTATTTGCCCAAAGGCAGGATCATCTCTAACTACATCATTCCAGATAGTTTTTTATTCTGCTTCCATTTAAAAACCTTCAACAAAGAGGTTTCACAATTTCCAGCCACTTTATTTCAATGGTTCGTTATCTTTATCATTAGAAGGCTCTATGGTGCACTTGAGGGTGTGATTTCAGCATGGATAGGTACTGCTGCAACATCTTTACTGCAAGATCAGGCATTAAGAACACTGAAATCATCTTGACACAGGCTGTATTTGCTGAGCTTTGTCCATTAGTAAAAACAGAAGCCCACTACATTTTTGCTGGTATTAATCAAAACAAGCTGATCTGCTGTATTTTTCTCCCATCACCTCCCTTACAGTATGGGTTTCATTTTATTTTGTTTGAGGCCATGATGTTTCGCAGTCCACTCTTACAACTGCTGTGGCAAATGGTGAACACTATGGTTTCCAAGCTCTTATCCAGAATTTTTCAGGTTGATTTAGAATCAAGAGGCAGATGCCTGACTAGTGCTGTACTGCTCAGTGTGTGTACTAGTGTGCTTGTTTCAGCTGGGCTAGAGTTAATTTTCTTCACAGTGGTTAGTACAGGTTTTCTTTCCCCCAGCCCATGCCTCCAAACAGAAACAGAACTTGTAAGAAGCTGACAAAAGTAATTAGATGAAATAGATTCTTTCATGGTAGACTAATTTCTGTGAGTCTGTGCACTGTGTGTCTCTACAGTGCACTACAAAAGGAAAATTGTATCATTTCAGAAAAAAAAAAGTGAACCTAGATTGGGAACCCTACTTCAAAACATTGGATGTTGAAAGGAAACATTAAAGCACAGAATCAAATTTGATAGAGGTACTTGCTTAGAACTGAAATGCCTCCCACAGTGAGATAAGTCCTTAAAAGAAAACTCTGAATATCGAAACAATTGTGAAAGACCAATACAACTTTTTGAAGTCTGGAACAATGCCTAAATTATGTAAGTGGCTGGCACTAACATGGGTATAAGGCCTCACTGGCAGTAAAATCTCTTCTTGGCATCTTATAACTGTATGTTGGTAGTGTCCATGCTCCTGTCTGCAGGGTCATTTTACCAGTCCCAACAAAGAGTGAAGGTAAAGGGCAGTGAGAGGAAAGATTATAATTCAAAATAGTAGCTTAAGAAGCATGTGTTGGTAGGACCTTCATGACAGATATGGTAAAAACAAGGTCTGCATTTGGCATTGCTGAGAAAAGACTGATAATAGAAACATTGGCTGTGAAGAAAGAAGCCACAGAATCTGTTGAAAAAAATGGAGAAAGCATCTTACTGAGAAAATTTAAAGACTTAATCCATCTAAAAACCTTCAACCAGGTTGAAATTCCTAGGTTAGGGGTTTTGACATCTGAATTTCCTTACATACTGAGTGTGGTCAGAGGAAGAGAATCAATGCTGCAAGGCAACACTGACCTCACATGCCTGGAAGGTACCTCCCCCTTTCACCTCATCTAGAGGAAAGGGAAGGAACCTCTCAACATAGGCACCTCTGTTCCAGTGGGATATGCTCAGGGAACAGAGTCAAATCTGCATCACTGACCAAAAGAATGATTTTATTACAGTGTAAGTACTTTCAGAGGAGGAAAATGGGAAGTGCAACAGAGTCCTCCAAATGGAGCAGAACGACATTGCATGACCGTGTGGCATGAGGGTGATTCACCCTGGGCACACAGGAGCAAAGGGTTTTTAGCCCAAAAGCCTCAGAGGAGCTGGCCATCTAATGCTTGCTGAGTACAACACTTAGTGCAGTGGCACCATTCTTTGTTGGTCATTAGGCACTGCTGTCATAAATGTGATGAAGGGAACCTTTATTTTATGACGCTCTTAAAACCAGACCAGACGCCAAATAGGAGTCTTTACATTCTGTAGAGCAGCAGTGAGTAAAATTATGAGATCTATAAATTAGAAGAAATCATCACTTTGAAAAACTAAAAATAGAAATGAAAGAAAATATGCCTGGAAGGGTTTCAAGACATTCTCTAGCCTACCTTCCCTTCCCAAGTCAGGATCTGCTCTTTTTTTGACATTACTAAAAAAAGGTTTATCTAATACTTATTCTCAAAGACTGCTACTAATAAAGATTTCACAACCTCTGGAGACAAGCTATTTCCAAATTTAACTTGAAATTCCCCTGAAGAAATTTTAAATGGTTCCTTCTAGCTGTAAGATCTACACAGATTTCCCTCTTTTTATCCCCCTTCTTTTGAAGCCAGCTCCCTATTTCAAGGAACACAAATCTGAGTAAGTCAGTAATATACTAATTTATACTCTTCACAGCCCTGCTGAAATTAGTTGCTTCCAACAGTGCAAATCTCAGCATGTAATTAAACCTGTAAAATTCTATCTTAATACTGAAATAAAGGTTTCAAGGATTTCATTCATACAGATCTGTTCTTTATGCTCATCTTGATATCCCTAATGTAATTCTTTTACAATTTGTCCACATTTTATAATGACAAATGATTATCACCTTCTATTTCTTCAGTCTAAGTCTTCAGTAATTTTCTATTACAACAAAATTTCTCTTCCATTTTTTTAATGACTTTCAGCTGAACTTCCTTATATGGCTATATGTGTAACTACTATGACTCTAACTGAACCAGCAGCTTACAGATTATTAAATGGTTTCTGCTCCTCCTGGTGTCATTGGGAGTTCTGCTGTTGCCTTCAATAAAAGCAGGACTAGACCCCCTGAAAGAGCTGTATTATTGGATAACTCAAATCTCTGGTGAGAATTGACACTGGTATAATGACAACAGCTTTTTTTTTTTTTTTTAGTTTAGGATATCTTAATTGGATTAACCAGTCACTTTGTTTTGTGTAATGATTTTATATCTCTGAATGCAATTTGCTATGATTAAATAAGAAATGTTTTCTTCTTCAATTGACATCAACAAGAACAGTAAGTAGCTTTCAGTCAAAAGTATAAATTCCAACTTGCATAATTAACCCAGTCTATTTATCTTTCAGGTTTGTGTTTCAGGCAGAAACAAAAACGATTCCAAAGGCTGTACCTACACACCCTTCTCTGAGCAGCTGCCAGCTTCACAGGTGTGTCCTCTTGAATCCTGTGTGGTTCAGTGTAGTGCTGTTGGTTTACACCAGCCAGGGGTGGGCAAAGGAAGGCTGGTGAGTAGAAGACAGCATGAAGCTGAGGTGGGGGAGGCTTTGGTTAGATGTCAGGAAAAAGTTTTTCACCCAGAGCATGGTTGAAACAGGCTATCTAGAGAAATGGTCACAGCACCAGCCTGAGTTCAAGAAACATTTGGAAAATACTCTCAGGCACATGGTGTGACCCTTGGGCTGTCCTGCACCGGGCCAGGAGTTGAACTTGATGATCTTGGTGGGTCCCTTTCACCTCAGAATATACTATGATTCTCAGACGTTTGCTGCCTGAGCTGAAGTTCAGGTCCTTCACAAGGCAGCAGGTGAGACACTTCCACTGGCAGCTTCTGGGATAACACTTGGCTCAGCTCCAACCTGCCTTGAATAGCTCTGGCTGGTCATTAAGTTAATCGGATTTAGGTGCCCTAAAAATCAAGCCAGGCTTCACCTTTTTCATGAAAACAGAGGAACAGGCAGGAGGTTGCCCTTACTATGACATAACTGCAACTTCATAAGGAGGAAGTGTCTCTCTTGGAAAGAGGATGCAGACTGGGTCTGCAGGAGTAGGTTGTCAATGACCACATGAGATTCAGTGGCAGGTGCTTATGTTTAATCCATCTGTCAAAATCCAAAGAAATTGCTTTGGACTGGGCTCCTGGACTCAGGTTTTTCCCTAGCATTGAACTATGTTAGCAAGGGAAGTTCTATTTGTTGGCCTAAAGATTCTAGAGTGCCTAGCCAATTTTTATTTATTTTGTTAAGTACTACTTTTTTTTAACTTGACTTTAGCACAGAAAAACATGCTCCAGAGCAATGTGAGATCCAGTCTGCATTGTCTTAAGTGAGCCACATACTGGCCAAATAGTTTCTAAATCATCAATATGGCATCTCACTTTCCATTCATAATTTGTTCTGACCAGATTCAGGAACACTTGGCCCAGTCATTTCCCAGGCAGTGATGTGGCAAGTGATTAAAATACCTTCTTGGTCATCATTTATTCAGATTACAAAAAGAGAAACAATTTAACATTTGCTCAGATTTGGGAATTCTTCAAACAAATTTGCCTGGGTTTTTCGCTCTTATTTTGTTCTCTATTGAAATAGATCCATTCTGGTGTTTGTGACATAGAAAAATATTCATCCCACCAGTCCTGCAACACATAAAAAACTGGAATTCTACATCCCCCTGCTGGAAAGATATTTTGAGTATGTGTAAAACGTTACACCACCACCTGATCCTTGCTAACCTGGCAGTTTGGAAAGCAAAACAGGCTGATACCTATTGAATTCCTCTGCTTCCTCACCTTAGCTACTGCAGAGTCCACCTACAGGAATCCCTTTTGAAGAAACTTGCCATTTTTACTTACAAAATACACTTGTCAAAAAGCAGAGCACAGGATTGCTGCAGGTTTGGTTTGTTTTTTGGGTTTGGGTTTTTTTGGTTGTTTTTTTTTTTATTATTTTTTGGAAGGATTTTATAAACTTATATCTTTACAGGGTAAAAAAGATAAAAAATCAGAGATACCAAATTAAGGTGATAAAATTGCCTTCAAAATCTTTATGATGGAAGAAAAATCCTGTCAAATGACTCCCGTATGCTGAACTAAATTTTACAAATAATTATTTTAAATGGCTTACTGTTAAAAGAATAAGAAAGCTGGGTAGTTGTTGTGGGGGTTTTTTTCCTCCTCAAAGATACTGCTGTTGCAGGAAATTGTGTTGCTTCTTGTGTAAAGCAAGTTGGGACATCAATCAAGATGAATGTGTTTACATGCATACCTGGTGGCATAGTGGGAAGTGGTATATTTTAGATATAAAACCCTGATCAAACTTAACAGGCAGGAAAATTTTGTGCAGTAATTGTATTTCTTTGTTCCTTACTAAAATCAGAGCTGCTGCCTGGAAGCATGCAAGTGTTTAATTTTGTCACATAATTCCCTCAATTTCAGGCCATGGTAAGTAACATTTTTGTTACATGTCAGCTGTCAATTCCCATTAGAACATCTAGCTATTACATGGTTTAGAAGTAGCTGCCTGACGATTACCGCTCTGTGTTGTGAATTCATCACTTCAAAAATGGCAGATGAATTGAATAGTAAGGATTCTGTATGAATTACCTTAACCTGTGAAATGATAATTTCTGAAAGCTTTATCAGCTTTTGCTGGAGAGAATTTGCAGACCACGTGCTCTAGGCAGGAGTCTTGGTGGAAGGGAGATAAATTCCCTCTGACCAAGTGAAGAGAGACCTCTACAGGTGTCTGGTTTCCTCAGTCCAAAGACCTTTGGAAATCATTCCCTGAAACTCTTAAGCAAAAGATGCGCCCAGTGTTCAGCTGCTGAATCAGAGGAGATGGGAGAAAATCCTGACCATACTCCTGAGGGGATCTGTGCTGTCCTTCCTGGTGCCACTTTCAGTGCAACCCTCATGTTTCCCTAGGGAACTCAGCTGCAGCACGGGGGATCTACAGGGACATGTGCAAGCAAGCAGCCCCCAGACCAGCAGCCAGAGGGGTGGGAAGGCAGCAGCCAGAAGGTGAGAATTGTGGTCCAAACACATACAGGACTGTTCCTTCCTGCACAGTGCAGGGTGTGCTTGGCTCTGCAGAGGAGCTAATTAAAGGCCAGACGAGCTTTTAAACAGCCAGCTTCATTATGCTTCTCTACGAGGCACACTGGGACTCAAGTTACTTATTATTATAACTGTTATGTAGTATGCACCAAGGCCCCAGACAGCATAAATAGAAGGAAGCACACAGTCCCACAGTTTTGCAGAACATAATTTCTGATGCTTCTAAGGAGCTCAATCCATCTGCATAGGTAGCAGCCCGTTCTGACAATACTCTTTGCTGCTTGAGCAGCACAGTAGGGTGTAACCTTGATGCAGATTTTTTGTGTATTTTGAAAAGCATGAGGCTTACTGGCAGAACTAAAAACAACCTGATGGAAAGCATGAACAACATCTGCAACCATACTTTTTGCACCAGTATTCATACAATTTTTTCTCTCACATGTATCAACAAGTCTTGCATCACTAAAAATGCTGGGAAATAAATGAGAGGTAAGGGAAGGAAAATGCTAAATAGGTATTTCTATGACAGACATAGCAATGGAAATGTAGAGCCAAAAGCTGCGGACTCTATACAGCACTTAAGCCTTTAAGAATTGCATTAGCTTCCTGTCTAAATTTCCACAAGATCATTATGTTTTAATCTATAAGTACTAATATTTTTCCAGAAATTGTAACTGGGCATAGATGCTACAGAAGGTAAGGCCAAATTAGGAGCCGCATTTACTTTTCACAGTAATTACATGTGACCTGAAAAAACAGGATTCTGAGTTTTCTCATGCATGAGCAGGATCAACAGGTTGATATAGGACACTTTTCAGTCATCAAATGTAAAAATATTTATTGATGGAACTGCATGCTGGGGACTACTGAAAACTAAATGTTCTGTTACAAAGATAAAAGATGAAAAGGCACTCCAGGGGAAACAGAAACTAAGGAAAACAAGAAAACAAATAAAACCTGAGCAAATAAAAAGCAAAAGCTTCTCTTTTTTCTAAATTTGGTTTTCTCATTGGTATCTCCACAGGCTGCACAGTGTTGCTATTCCTGTGTGCACACTCTGCCCCAGGAGATATTTGGAATTGCTGTATATATCTGTACATTATTTCTGACTGTCTAGGATGTGGCTTCAACAGATAGGATTTCATAAGACCTCTGTTACAAAAACTCACACACATTGCATTGGTGTCTGGCCTTCAGGAAGCTGCCTAATGAATCCCCTCCTCACCTGCTCAGCTGTAAAATAGATGGTATAACTTTGCCCTGGTAATAGTCAGTTTCTCTTCCCTTACATCATCTGAAGTTTTTAGGAAGAGTATTATGAGCACATAGATAAAGGTCCTTGCAAACTTCCTACAAATTTAAATACCAATCAGTAAACAAGAAAAAATATTACTATAACAAGGTAATTACATTAATATACTCCTTGGTCATGGCTGTATTTACAGATATGCTATACTATGTATTGCTATGTTCTCATGGGCTGGGTTTTTTTTTTAGTGAGTTTGGCTAAGTAAATCCCTCTGCCATGCCACCATTAATTCCAGAATCAGATGGAGAAAGACACATCTGCTACTGTATAGAGACAGATCTAGACACAAAATGGGGGCTCATGCAAATGGACCCAAAGCACCAACCTCAGGGACCTTCAGGCATCCCTGGAGCATTCCCTGGAGCAACCCCAGCTAAACTACTAGGGCATTCAATGTAATGTGTCATATGTCACTGGAGCATTCAATGTAATGTATCATATGTCACTGGAAAAGGCATAAGAGGATCTTTTAATTTCTTCTCCTTCAGAAAATGCCAGTTTCTGGTCTACTTAGTCTTGCTGCTTCTTTTTCATGCTGCATCTGGACTTCCAACCCCTCTCTCTCTGTGGCTGTTTTTGAAGCATGAGCCTGCACTAAGCCAGTGTCAGTGAGAAGTGCAGGAATCTGCTGTTTCCCTACTCATGAAATTTGCATGGCTCTTGCACCGCCAGACGCTGCCTGTGTTTTCAGGACTGTGAAAGCTACATCAAAATATTCACTGTAGCGCACCGTGCTAAGCATAGCTATAGCACATTTCATGGTAACAGCTTAGCTGGCTGCCTTCTTTCAAAAGAGAGCTGATATTGTCATTTTTAGAAAGGAACTGCTGATTTGGGTCTGTTAGCTCCACCTGAGCACTAACAAACAGCTGTGCTGGCCCACAGTGCTTCTTCAGAGATGCTTGGGATCAGGCATCAAGTTGAGGATAGGTGCTGTGAGGAGGGGACAAAGTAGCTGGACACCCAGTTAATGCTGTGTCTTTTACAGCACAGCATAAGAGCCAGATGCGTCTCAAGCTTTTGTTTCCATCAGCCTAATGATAGGCTGCTGGAGGGGTTGAAACTGCTCCATCATGACAAAGAAAGCTGTGTTCTGTCCCCATCTATCTCTGCATGATGTCCCTGCAAGCAGCAGGGTTTCAGTCTGCTTGCATATTTCATCATGCAGCAACACTTTTCCATGCCAATGCATTGGTCAGTGGATATTTATAATGATAAAATTGCTCATCATTCAGAGAACACAGTATTTAATTATGCACTTCTTGAAATTCCATTACTCCATATTCCTATGGTTCCACTCATTCCAGCCCACCTTTTCCATTATTTTCAATGCAATACTTGAATTCAATGCCATGTACATCCTGCAGTTTTTGATTTAGGTGTTAAGGGTCAGCAACAGAGTTTTTAGCATCTACAATAATCTAACTCTAGGACACTATATCGAAGAGTGTCATTTGCAAAAAAGAACCCAATTAAGTAGTCACATAATTGAAAGATGAGGGACATGGCTTGACATGTGGTAGAACTGAGCATCAGTTTCAAGATCTGCCTCAAACTGAAGCCTAAGTGGGATATATGCTTTCACCTCCTAGTGCTTATATGCCCTGAGAGACCCAGTCCAGCAGACACTATTTTGATAATGTGACACTCAGACACATTAACTGGTGAGCACTCCAGCTAACAAGCCAGGACTTACCCTGAATCTGTTTCTCTCTAATTCAAATATATAATCAGTGAGCTATCAGCTAGCTGAATGATTATTTAAATGAATTATACTGTGACATCCTAATATTTATGCATGCACCCAAAATCTTCTCCTTCAGAAGAGCTCAGCAGTGACATGAAAGCTGTCCTAATCAACCAAGGGAGTCAACAGCTAATAACACATGCCACAGCATATCATGTCCCAGAAAGCCATTTCACCCAAAGTACCCAATCCTGTCCAAACATACTCAGTGGCCATTGTTTGTATTTCCTGAAGGGATTTAGTAATGACCTGCATTTATAGATATCCCTCATACAGTTGTACAAGGGATATAATTTGCAAAATCTATGGTTTTCAAAGGTATTACAGTTTAAACCACTCTAGTGAATTTTCCAAGAAAATGTCATCTACTGTGGCTAAATGATATGTCTAAAATCCAATTAAATAACAGCCTAGCCACACTGTCTTGTTCAAACCACAGTGAGGGGCAGAATTATTGCTCAAGCAGATTTTATACTATTATGTAGAGGATCAGAGGTCTGTACCTGCTAAAGCTCATGGTATAAAAGTATCTGTAGCCCTTTAAAGTTTGAGTATTTACTTTCTAAGGAAAGACCTAAAACAACTTCAACTGCAGGGTGGTAAACGTGTTATTCTATTACACAAAGCACATGGGTGTTCTGTGCCATCCAAACAACCCACACTTGTTTTTCATCCTTTACATTTACTGTCATGTAGAGTCATGACTATAGCAAAAAGTGTAATAAATCTTTACATTTCATACCTCATGACAAAATAGGTTGATCTAGCTATGGATTGCTTTAAGGGCCCAGTAAACAGAATAGACTGATACCTAAAGCCAGGTTTCTGTTGCTTCTAGTTAAAGATGGAAATGGGAATCCAAACTGCAGCTCACAAAAGGGGGGATAACGTGAAATCAGGATTATAGCTGGTCGTGAGAAACGAAAAAAAAAAAAATCAAAGGGAAATTGCATTCTAGACTGACTTTTCAGCCCCAGGTGGGAGCAGGAAAGACAGTTCTGGGAGCTTCCTAGTACCTAACAAGCCCAGGGTAGGGTGCAGAAGCCAGTGTGGGCTGACTTGCAAAGCCATAACAGTGTTGGAGTAGCACAGAAAATTATATTAAGCATGAACTCAATAATTTTGCTATATTTGTTAAACTTTATTTCATAGTATCAATTTTGTGTTATCTTATTAGGAAATCATTTTATCTCTCAGTTTTGCTCAATGCTAAATCTGTGACTAGTGTAACACTGGCTTGACATAGCAGGCTCTCCCCATTTTTTGGAATCATTTTTGTAGAACGGAAAACATTGTCTCTGACACACTAAACAGCAAGATTCTCAAAAACGTGAAGTGTTACCAACCCTGAAATACAGATGTTAGCAAATTTGGAAAAAGTGTCTTTTTTCAGCAGAAGTCAGCCTGAGTATCTTAAGAAAAAGGCACAGTAATGAAAGAATAAAATGTATTAGTCACTGTAAGATGAATCTGTGAATCTCGGCAGCCTCACAATTCTTACTTTCCTAGCTCTGGATTGTTTATAAAACTCACAGAATCACAGAACCAGTTCAGGTTAGAAGGGACCTCACTGGGGCACCTGGTCCAGTCTCGCCCTCAAGCAGGATCATCCCAGAGCACATGGCACAGGATTGTGTCCAGAATTTAATATCCCCAGTGAGAGAGACTCCACAACTTCTCTGTGCAATCTGCTCTCATGTGCAATCACCTGCACAATAAATAAGTTCTTCCTTATATTCAGGTGGAATTTCTTGTGCCCATCCACTTCCTGTGGAACTTCAGTTTCTGCCCATTTTCTCTTGTCCTACTGCTCAGCAGCACTGAGAAGAGCCTGTAGCCCTCCTTTTGGCACCCCCTCTCTGGATATTTGTATACACTGATGATGTTCCCTCTCATAACCAAGACTGAGAAGCTCAAAGAATCACAGAGCATATGAAAGAAAAGGAGCTTTTAAATGAAATTCTTCATTGGGGCATTACATTTTACCTGCATTCCCAAGGTAATTAGATGTATTTGATCACTGCCCGAGTGCCTGTGTCTCTCCTGCCTCCAAAACATTGTCTGAACCTTTTGGTCAGTCTCAAACAAATCACATCTGAGTAAAAATTCCCAAAAATCTCCAGGAAAGAAGGTGGCCAAGATGAACTCCTCAAGGTTCTTCCTGAAGGAGCAGGATGGCAGAAAGTGGCAGGGCAGGGGAGGAGCCAGCCAGTGCTCAACTTCAGGGGATTCCTTTGTGAGAGCACCATGATGCCGATCTTCTCAGGCACCACTTTGGCCAGTCAAGACATGGGGGGCTGCAGAATAAAGACCTTTGGTGCTGCCACTTGTAATTCTTCCTATCCTGGTGTTTCATATTGCATTATTATAATTATCTTTTACCTGGACTATTTATATCCCTTGCTGTAACCATTTGTTTCCAGTCCCCTGGTTCTTTAAATAAGGCTGTCTAAATGTATTACTGTCATTTTTTGCTATTTTTTTTTTATTTTTTTATTTTTTTTTTTGTGATGTAAGCTGCAGGCATAGCTCTAGCCATTATATGACTGTTTAATTTGAAGTAGAAATGTACCTAAAATAGTTTCTCTTTTCTTTCTTTTGGGACTTATGAGTTTCTTCTAAATTATGAATGCTTCCAGCCTGTTTTTCATTGAAGATGTAATTGACTATCTGAATAACGTCTCAAATTTCTGTTGGTTGGGTTATACAGGAGTTCTAAAGTCTTGCAAAGTGTTTATCCAAGCCTTAATTTACCAAGCTGATTTGTCTATCCTTATATGAAGGTCAATGGTCAATGGAAAAACTCCTCTTTTGATGGCTCCTACTTTCAGACAGAATTATATACTTTTCAGCAAGGGGAAATATTTTACCCTGAATTATATAGGACATGTAAATCATGTTTTTAATAGGCTTAGAAACTGATGTGATTTCCCTTGAAATGTTTCTGCAGTGGATATATGCTAGTCACAACACATTTTAGAAAAGGGGATCTATACCATTTCAAAAATTTCTAGAGAGATGCCTTGGCAGAAGGGCCACAGGTATGGGTATGCTATTGTCTCTCATCTGTAAAGGAGAAAGAAAGACTTTGGCAGGTAACAAAATCCAAGAGTATGCCCAAGACGGAGGGTAAGATCAGGCATTTTGTGTCAGGGCAAAGGACTCTGCTGTGCACATTTATCTCACTCTGGATGCAACTGAGAGGAAACGTCCCAAATGAACGAAACCAAAACTGCATATTCCTGACAATGGGCTTCTCCTAAATCTCCTGTGCTTAACTGTAAAACTGCTTCTTAGTAAAATGCAGCAGTTTAGGAGAATAATTTTATTTATATCTGTCCTACTTCATAGTCAAATACACAATTCATTATTCAAATATTTCCTGCTCAAGATGAGGTATAACTGGGAAGAAAGAAATGCTGACTAAATAGGTCCACAACTGCATCTGTTTCTTGTGAGCAGCTGGAGGCAGTGAACTGTTATTAATTTTATTATGTATTTTGTAGTTGCCAGAAGCAAGTTGGATGTAAAGCTCTAACTAACAAGGTGTATGGAGTGGAAATGGCCTCCCTGTTGTTGGCTGCATCTTCTTAGTAAAACTCTTCTTCCTCTCCCGGCTTAATCTGTGTGAACAGCGAGTGAATATTCCTGTCGTTCTCAGGATGTCAAAACAGTCCCAACTCTGCAATCCTCTCCCATGGACCCACATGTCTGACTCACCAAGACCAAACATCAAATGTTGCAGGAGTGGCAACCTACCACTCCTTTCTGTTCTTGCCTTCCTCGGATAAAATCCACAGCCATACCAGTGGTCTTTCTTATCATCAAGAACACAAAGTTCATACTTTAGAGACAATCTCTGTGGTATTAAAGTCTTTGGTATAACACCGTCAGTGATTTCATGCCCATGATGAATGGCCTTGTAATGCATTCAGAGACATTTGGGATGCATAATAGGCCCTTGAAGTGAAAAGGTGACAGTAAATGCCGATCTTCTTCTGGTTTTATTTCATACCCATTGAACTATGAGGTGGATTGGAGTCAATGAAGCATTCTGGAGATTTGCACTAAACATGTTGCCTATCCAGAAATAGGACATGTAAAATTTTTTGCCTCCTAATGAATATATAAGCTAAAATATTCTGGGTTTGTAATTTGTTCATTTCAATGAAATGATCTATTGAAAAAAAAAAAAAAAAAAAAAAAAAAAAAAAAAAAAAAGGAAGACTGCCAAATCTGAAAGTTTGAAAGTTTGACAGTTTGGAAGTACAGGTTGACACTTGAATTTGGAAGCTGCTGTATTAATCCAAGGTCACAGAACTGAAGACAATAAAAGGTGTCCTGTGAGATACCAAACTCCTACAATGCATACAGAATTTAACCTATTTTTGCTCTATTTTTTTCTCATAATTGTAAATAGCTAAAGACACACAAAGACATACAGTTAATCTTGTTGTGTTACTCTCTTGTGCATTGAATTCCTACATTTTGTGAGAGAACATATACAAGCAAAAACTCTGAGCCAATGTTTTGATAAGTTCATCACTTTCAATGGAATGAAGCTGTTGGAATAAAATAATCATGGCACTCACACCACATTTTGAAAAGAGCAAATTTCCTTTTAAGTTTTGAACAGCAAAACATTGTTCAGACAACAGCCCATAATCACCATCAGCATCAGAATTTCAACCTTTCTTGAAACAACATCAAGCAGCAAGAACTCCAAATAAATTTAGTAGTAGAATCCAGGTATGTGTCTCAGCATGGAGCTTGAATAAATTCAGTTCTTCCTCCACTTCAGCAAGCAGTTTGGGGGGGCTATTGGCAAGCAAGATGGAAGAGATGAAAGTGCCAAGTACAACAGTACTTTTTGGTTAGCAACAGTGACAGATATTAACACAGCACAGAAAAGCACAACATTTCTGCAATGAGACTACTGGGGCTAGTGACAGAGGGGTTAGGGTGAAGCAACACCCTGCCCCTTCCTGAAAAACTGCTTCCATTAGGGACCAGGTTTAGGAGCAGACAATTTGTCTGTGTATGATGTTTCATGACTAGGACTGAAAAAGTTATTTTGCAAGGAACTGTGCTATTAATGAGTTTTAACTATTTCTCCTGTTCACAGAATATCCAGAAACAGCTCACAATTTATCCATTGTTGGAATTCACACATCTTGTTCCAAGTCTTTTCAGTCCTCTGGATTGATTCAGTACAATATTGAAACTGCTTTAGTTAGCTGATAATAGTGACAAATCATACAGGATTACTGTTGTTCCTGAGTGGATTAGCACAACTCATAATTAAGAGAAGGCTTTACAGGTTTTACAGAAATCTTGAAGGGGTTGAGGCTTCTAAGGAGCTGTGCAATAAATGCCACGCCCTAAGATACCTTCTTATCTCTTGTGCTGCTTCCCCAAAGGGGCACTGCCTAGTGCCTGCCAAAGAGATGTCTCTGTAGTCAGCAACCAGCAGGATCAATCCCCAAAGGATCTTTGTCCCTCAGTGGAAAACACATCCTTTTCAGGAAGTTCTCAGCTTCTGACAGCAGATACCAAGTAAGTGTTCTCGTACACTTGCAGAGCAATTTTCCACTCTCTAATGACAATGGCTTCACCCTCACTAGAACATTCAGAGTGTTTCCAAGCTCCTAGGACAAGACTAGCCAGACAAAGTTAAGTGGTATGAAATGAAATGGTCCCAGATTGGGATTAATGGAAGGAAGGTAGGATTTGGGATGGACACTGCTGAATGTGCAGACCTGCACCTCGGCCTAGGTGCACCCTGTGTGACTTCCTTGTTACACATCTGGGTTTAAAGATAGAATATTAAGCTTAATTTAGATGAAAAAACCTAAAATTAAGCTATTAAAGGAAAAAAAAAATCTAATGCACTTTAAAGATCATTGCTTATCAAATTCATTCAGAATGCGCATTTTAAATTTAAGTATTATCTGAGATGAAAAATTTTGTTTAGACCAGCCTGTAGTAGGAGGCATTGTCAGGACATGAAGGGCTTATCAAATAGTCCACTTGCCTGCATTATGCATGCAAAATCTGACAAAGTTAGAGAATAATTTTGATAAATGTATCTATTCAGGATTTATGAGTATTAAGCAGCCCAGATTCTATCCCTTTCATTTGAGTTTTGGTACAATCATGGCCAGATTGCAACATTTTTCCATTTTTTTAAATCATGAACATGATTAGTTTTAACCTCTTGCTGATCATCAGTGGATGAACAATCTCTACAGCACCTGCGATTGTTTATTCATGGATATACTTGCCACAGTTTATCAAATCATCTCTCAAACTACTATTTAAAAAATAAATAAATTGGACTTCTTTAATCCCTTGCTGTGGGAAGCGGGTTCTCTAGATTTCTGGATTTTTTTCCAATGCTCTTTCCAAAGCCCTCTCTAAACTCCTTCCTTCTTTGCCTAAAGGTATCCATGAAACTTGTTAAAATAATGAGATTTCTTTTTCTTCCATACCATAGACATCATAACATTTTTTCAGTTGGAAGGAATTTAGTTGAGTTAAATTTTCCTCTGTAGCCTGTTCTCTTGCTAAGCCTCCTGTAGCTTACATATTTTGGAGTCAGTTTCTCATGGATTTTCATGTAAACAAAGCAATGTTTCTGTAACTGTCTATTGTTTACATTCTTCTCTTTAGGAGGGACAATTAATGGACACTTTCTCATACCAGTGGAATTGAAGAGGTTGAACCTCAGTCTTCCAATGTGGTCTCGTTTCTGGAAATCTATATGAACTGAAAGTAAAAATTAAACTCCTCTTTTCCCACTTCGACTAGGCTGTGGTTTCTGTATCTCTCTTATGACAGCAGTGTGTCATTCCTCCTTTTTGGAAATCCATGGATTAAAAGTCATCAGTGCATTAAGGCTTCAGCCAAAAAATATAAATTTTTTTAAAAAAAAAACTAGAAGGTTGCTATAGTTCTAAAACTGGGGGTTGCATTCACTAAAAGAAGGAGATGTAAATGAAGAAAATTTTGCAATCTGATACTGATCCTAGTTTCTCAAACATATTTTAGGCAGCGAAGAATGGATGTTTCTCATCTCACTCACTAAGTGAGCCTGCTTCCTCCAGAGGGACTCCTTTATGTCCTAAGAAAAACTGTGTCACTTCCCAGATGTTCTCCAAATGTTTGACACAAAGGGTAAACTAAGGACAGAGATCTTGCTGTAAATTACTTTTTTCTCTCTTTAGTGGGTTTAAATGAGATGCTTATTATCGCCTTAACATTCTTACAGTGGTTTAGTTCTGTATAATAGCAAAGCCAGTACTAAGTTAATTAAAAGAGCTATAAAGTCTGAAAGAAGCCAGCAGGTTTCTATGGGTTGCCGATCAAAGGAAAAGTGGTTCTTTTTTAAGTGTTTTTTTTCTTGGTCCTTTAGAAACACTACATCTCTCTAATCACCTACAATGTTGCTACGATGACAAAATTACATAAACACAATAATTTGAAACAAAATAGGGCTGAAAATGGAATTCACCAAAAAAAGGGGAAAAAAATCAACTTCAGAAAATCAGACCAGTAATTTATAAGAGCAACCACAAATCACTCTAGAACAATAATATTCTGTAATCACAGCACTTCAACAACATAGTTTAAGAATGAGTAACAAAGGACAGAAATTATGTGGATCAATAATTCACTTGAGTGGTAGTAATGCATTCATGTAATAATGTAGTTTGAGTCAATGGGATGAAGCTATGGCTATACAGTACTTGGAATTGAGGGAGTTGTGTGCCAGGGTTGTACCCCAATCAGTTGTCAAGTTAACATGCATGTAGGTATTTTAATGTTCAAACCAGTGAACTATTTGACTCTAATCATACACTTACTTGCACAGAATGGATTCATGCTTGTGTCTGTAAAGAATGGCAGCATTAATATGATCTGTATTCTGAAGGAAAACAAAGCAAAGTATTTATTCTTCTCCATAATGCCTAAAGAAACTTTTTTAAAACATATATGCTCTGGAAATATCTTTTTATGCTAAATGTTTCAGATTACCTAACTCATTTTCTCCTATGCTTTAAATTACTCTTCCTGTCCAAGTATAAATGGATTTCTGAAGCAGGGAGATTTTTTCTGGGAGAGAGAGAAAGAGAAGGTTGTAATTTGTCATGCATATTAGCAATGGACGCAAAGAAAAAAAGGGAAATTTTCTTAGCTTCCTGTAACATTTCCTTTTAAAAAAACTATTGTATTTTAAAGGTACTATTAAACTGTATCCCAAGGTAAGCTACAGAAAGAAAACCCACAGACTTCTGAATTTTCATTTTTATATCTTAACATAGCTACAACATTGTGTCTGTCTCACCTACAAACCTTTTTACACAAGTATTTTAGTAAATACATAGGACATTTCTTAAAAAGTGCTTGTGTCAGGTAAACTAAAACTTTTGTAGAGACATCCTAATTTGAAAAGTGTTCAGTGAGAAGATTATGAGGTTCAAAAAGACAGAAAAGAAAACACTGTTAAATCTATTAATCTGACTTACATGATCTAAAAAAGACCAGTCATGTTCTGACACTCTGGGTGTTTACTGGTTTTCTGATAAGGAATTAAGAGAAACATGAAAGTCTGAAGGATCAGAGTGAGAAAAAATGATCAGCCTCCATGCATTTTTTAATTTTGTTTTTATTTTGGATAATTAGCAATTATAAAATGCTTTGCCACTGAAACCCCTCAATGATGAGCATTTTTGACATGCCATATCAATAGGGCAGGACAGCTGAAAGGTGATAAATGTGACATAAATATTACATGGCCTTTTTTATTTTCTATGAAGAACTGGGGGCAATTTTATTCGAGCACAGACATCTTCCAATATAAATCTATTTTAAGTCAGAGTGTGAGAAACAGAATTTAGGTAGTGAGAAATTTTTTGAATAATTTTTCCCAGTAAACATAGCCCTATTTTGCAGTGATAGGACTGGGCAAATTGGGCTGATTTTTGCTGATCAACTCCATTTCCATAAAATTCACCAAATTATTTATGCAAAATCAATCAGCATGTGGTGTCTTTGCACACTGTTCACTTTATTCTTTTCCCACACACAGAAATGGGGACAACAGGATATAAATCCCTCATTGACTCTACACTGGGGTACTTCTCAAAAAGGTAAAAAAAGTTTGATTCGCAATAAAAAGGAATAACAAGCTATGATTAATGAACACTTTCTCTGCATGATTATCATTGATAGCAAAAGAAAATGGGGGCCATACCAAAAGCAACCCAAATACCTGTGATGAAGATAATTTTAGAAAGCACCTGAAAATAACAAATATTTAATCTGGAGTTAAGAAGATGATCTGAAGAATTCATAAATATTCTTAAGTTGGTACTGGTGTCTTTAATGAGTTTAGATCTGTTAATCTATTTCAGACTTTGGACTGATTAAGAACACGGACTGAAAAAAATACCTTGTGACTAGAGTGCACTGGCAGAATACTAAGCCAAGCTCCTGGCATGAATGACACAGTCTTGAGTATATCTTGAAGCTTTTGGCTTCCTTAGACAGAAAACACATACTCAAATAGAGATGTCCTGGAGTAATTTATAAATACTGTATTTTGATCTACATAAAAAAGTGTTCACTGCAAGAGTACAAGAGGGCTGTCAGCAGAAACAAGCAGTGAGATAAGAAGAATGGCTAGAAGTAAGACATAAATCCAGTGAATGTTTGTGGGCTTTCAAATCATCGACTTCAAAATTTTTGTTTCCTCAAAGAACAGGCTACAGTAACAGTTTCTCCAGAAAGACCAAATTTTGCAAATTCGCTGTAAGGGAAAGAACTCTATTATGAGCACTAAAGGTTGAAAGGTAAAGGAAATTGTTCAGACAAACTGGGTCAAGAAAGTTATTTGTTCATGCTCCAGAAAATTGACTGATATTTGTAAACTCTTTGGATATTTATCAGTTCTCTAGTATCATAGACACACAATCAAACACCTAGTTACCATCTAAAATCCTTCTCCTTCCAGTTGCTCACCTTCTGGATGAGCAATGCCTGCACTGCTCTGCAGCTCAAAGTAACATCATGTGAATATCCCAGGTACAATAAAGACAGACAGCCTGGCCTTGTGATGCCTTAGGGGAAGCAGAAAAGCAGCTACCCTGTGTCTCAGGTCCAAAACTACCAAGATGAATTGGGGACATTCTACAAAACTGTAAAATTCCTGCTTAAGACCTAGTTTTGAAAAGTGCATGTGTACTCTTGAGTTTAGAAATGAGACTTACAGCTTCATTTATTTGGACAACTGCAAAGCCATTAAAAGTGGCACTATTGAAAGAAAGGATAAAGAACTTTCCATCCAATGCTGTTTAATTCTTCCTAAGCAAGCAATCAAGTAACCCTTCTCTATGGCTAAAAGAGATGGTGTTTTGCTATCGTAACTTATGCCAGTAGTGGGAATTTAGCCAGAGGCATCAGGGAAAACAGTTGCCAAATTCAAAATTCTCCATTCCTAATAATAAGTAAGTGCTCCATATATTACACAGATGTTCTTTCTGGAAAATGTCTTCCCCTTCAGTCAAACTGCAAAAAAAAAATCCTTGCAATAAATATCATAGATCGTGCTATAAAATCTATAAGGAAAGTCCCCTCCCCAAATCTGTCTATGGACCTTGCTTTCAGAATAATATTTCTGTTATTGTACAGGGCATATTATACTTACAGCTTCCAGAAATTCTGGAATAAGTAACCCATTTTAGACTCCCCCTAATTAGAGTCAGGAACACAATATGTGATTAACAGTCCACAAAGAGCCAGTAGAAGCAGGGAAGGCAGAAATTGTGGAAACAGGGTCATACAGAGGTCTTGGTGACAGAGAGGTGAAGCAGACCTAAAATCTTCATCATATGCTGCTGCAGTCCAATTACTGTGCATTTTGCTACTAAGCTCAAAACAAAAATTGTAGGTTGTGACAGGAGAACATGGCTAGGAAAAGACCCTGAGGAAATGTAAACCTTACCAAGTACTGAGGAAAGTGCAGAGGAGAACAAGCCTTGTCATCCAAAATAACAAGTAGGAAGATGCCTACACAAACCAAAACACACACCAAAACCTTTCCCAACGGTTTCAGACCTGGCATCTGAAATATCACCTTCCTGGGCCTGGTTCTGACACTGTTGTACATTGCTGCACTTAAGGATTTGTTTTACTTTATAGAGATGATTTCAGAGGGATGCCTCATACATGCAACCAAAATAAATCATTAGATTGCTTTAGAGAAATTGCTGGAACAAACACAAAGATCTTTAAAAGTTTGTGTCCAATTTGTAGGTCAAGCAGGGCATGCTTATAAAAACAGCTGAATGCTTTTTAGCCTGCAGAAAGAAGGTGTAGAGTTTCTGCAAGTTAAGTAAATTGAATGCATCTTACAGCAGCTTCCAGAAGCCATTGTTTTTCCAACAGGTGTATCAGGAATTTGGCTCCTTCTGTATTTCTCTTCTAGAGATCCATGTTATAAGGTTTGTGCACAAGAAATTCATTGTTCTATTTGCTGTCACAGTAGCAGCTGTAGGATGTTTAGAAGCAGCTCCAGTGGGGAAGAAGCTTTTGTGGTGAACAACTGCAGTTGCAAGCAGTTCAGCGCACAAGCTGTGTGTCATTAATTTGAATGCAGCAATATGGAAAGCTAGAAAATAGGCAGCTAAGTACTGCAGTTTGGCAAGGCATAATCTAGGTAGCCTCAGCACTATATGCAGGAGCTACTGAGAGCCTTTAGGTTGAATGACAAACCTCTCCCACTTCCATGCATTTTTAGACACTTTAAGTTGTTGCTCATGGTGGCATCTGTTGCTGACTTGAGTCTCCTAGAACCCATCAGTGTAATTTTAGTGGCCACCACATACAATTTCATACTCAGAGTAGCCTATATGCATTTGAAGGAGCAGAGAGGGCTGTAGGAGTTGGATGGATAAAAAAAATCTGAAAATATACCTTTTCTCTGTACAGAGGAGTGAGTGCCATCGCTCCCTTTCCCTCCCTTTCAACATTGTTTGCTGCTGAAATGTAGCATTTGTGCCACTGAGGTTCAGTGCCAAGGCGAGCATTTGCCACCTATATAGGAGTTTAAAATAGCACAGAGGCTGACAGAAATACCTTGAAGGCTGACAGAGGGGCGGTTGTCTGATGTATTATACTTTGTTGTAGGAAGTTTTTATTTATTTAGAATTTTATAAGCACCCTGGGGAGGAATAGGGCTTAGATTTACTCTGGTCTGACCCAACCACAGTGTGTCTGGAATTCAAAATTATCATGGAGCTCTCCCCAAGAGTCTGGAAATGGTGCAGCCCTACTGAATGATAGATTTTTAGCAGTTCTCCCGCATGGATCCCACGTGGTTAATGTAATGCTGATTGAAGCAAGTACACTTCTTCTACAGCACTCCCATTCATCCCTCCATAGCCACTTACTGCAGAGACCATGCAGGCTTTTAATTATTTTACTAAACAGGGAGCACTTTTCTTGGAAGCGCATCATGAAATTTTAATGACCATGCTTTTAATTCCAACAGGAAGACCTCAAATAGCAGCAAGGTCCATGTGAAATTCCACATATGTTTCAGCTTTCCTTCCACAGCACCAAGCAGAAGGAGGAGTCCAAGGGGAAGGAGGGAGCTGCAAATAATACGTAGAATTGTTACTGTTCTCCACTCATAAACCCCAAGGCTTTGCTTTTCTACAGGAAGGCAAAGCCTGTTTTCTGGTGCACCACAGCCATGGGTGCCCCCTCCCACTGTCTTCAGCTCACACAGAGCAGAAAAAACATACCTGTCCACTGAGGTATCTATGTCTCAGACTCATAGTCAAGATTACAAGTTAAACTCTTGGAGAAGAGGAAGGGAGAAGAGGAAGGAAATGTCTTTTTTTTCTTTCTTTTTTTTTTTTCTTTTTTTTTTTTTTTTTTTTTTTGCTATCAGACAAGAAGGCGGTTCATCCTATGTTTGGACTTCATTCTCAGAGGTAAAATATATCTTTAGTCAAAGGCAGCTGCCTGGAAAAAAAGAAACCAGGTACCATCACTTTTCTCTACAAATGCAAAATATTCCCTGGGTAAATTCATCTCAAACCTGGAATCATTCTCCATAAGCATATTTTGCTTCAATAAATCAAGAAATCATCAAACTTGAAATGTTTTTCACAAAGATGACCCAGCATACTAAATTTTTGCACTGTTTGGTCAGAGGGTGCACTTGTGAAGGTGCAATAATTAAAGTGAATTAGTTACCAGCTGAAAAGCATTATAGAGAGACCTTGAGAGAAATTCAGGGGAATTAAAAAAAAAAAAAAAAATTGAAAGCTAGAAATCTGAGAATTCACATTTGCTTTATTAAGCAACGAAAATTAAGGTGTCCTTCATTCCTAGGCAGCTTAATCCTTTATTACTAATAAATGATCTTTTATTTAAAGGATTTTGAAGTGGACAGAGATAACAGTTTAATCATTTTGATGAAAAGCCAAGATCTTTCATCTTCAAAGTGCTGAAATATCAGCATACACCAGTAATAACGAACCTTGTTAATCATTAGCATCCCTAAAATATAATGGGAATAACACTCTTCCTAAGAGCTTGCAAAAAAATTGAGAAAAAAGCGGGTGGGTTTTTTATAGGTTAGACCTTTTATAACTAACTTTATTCATATTTTAATGAGTAATGTATGAATAAGTAGATTTTTAAGTTAACAAATGAATATTTAAAGGAAAGAGAACAGAATGAATTTGTCAATCAAAAGACCTCCAAACCCAGGTACATGCTTCAGGCGTGATCTTGAAAACATTTATGCACATGAGTAACTCATGACTCATGACTCATCCCAGTAAAGTCAAGGGTACTAAATTAACCTTTTATGAGGAATGCATGTTAGGATGACAGTTTGTATTCCACCCAACACAGCGGAAAAGATAAACATCTGCAAGGTAGGGGCCTAATATAAGGGCATCATCTTAGCTTTTCTCCAGAAAAAGATGAAAGTATTGGGGAGCAGCTCTGTGGGAAAGGCCCTGGGAGTTGGGAAGCAGCAAGCTGACCATGAGCATGTGATGTACCCAGCAGGAAAGGCAGCCAACAGCTCCTGTGTGTGTGAACAGGGGCATGGCACACAAACCAAGAAAAAAGGATTTTCCCCCCTCCCTATGGCATTCATCACTCTAGATAGGGCATTGAGTTTTGAGCCCTGCAATGCAGGAAACACATGGGAAAACTTGAGGGAGCTTTTAGAAGGTTCCAAGGTAGTAGGGGCTAGAGTCCTTCGCATATGAGCAGAGGAAGGAGGAGCTGGGCTGCTTCACCCTGGAGAAGAGATCACTTTAGGGGCACCTAACAGCCCCTCAGTGCCTTCAAGTGTCTCAAGAATGAGACACAAATGTCCATACATGGAACTAGAGAGTTTCAGACATGATTTAAGGAGAAGATTTTTCCCCATGAGGACAGTCTGAAAATGGGGCAGATTGTACAGAGTGGTTGTACAGTATCCCTTCTTTTCAAGATCCAACTGGACAAATCTCTGAGCAGTCTTGTCTGATGCCATAGCTTACCCTGCTTTGAGTAGGGGTAGAGAACCAGGTCACCTCCCCTAGCTCACTTTAACTGCTCCCACAATTGCACAAATCACCTACTGTTGCTTAAACCATGTAAATGTTGGATTGGCTCTTATTAGGGAAGAAATTGTTCCTTTATTCCCACATTTCCCCAAAAATGGTTATGTTTTAGACTTGTAATGAAGTCCCCAAACCTGCATACTACCAGGCAGCCTTGATTTTCCCATAATCACAAGCACTTACCATGAGTTACTGGTATCACTATTTAGTTAGTATCTATACTGTACTCCTGGTATACCACATCAACAGTGAAACAACAGAAACTTATTCAGCATATTCTTCTGTCTAAGAATAGATTCAGCTTGCTTCATCAGCCATCTTGCTTTTTTTGTTTTCCCTGTAAAATACCATGATAAAAGTATTATAGACATCACCATATGAAACTGTGTGTGACCTCTAATATAATACTTTTATATTGATGAACACTTTGGCAGGAACATGCACCAGCACATTTGTAAGAGAGTGAAGGAAATCAGTATATATGAATCTTTTCATTTTATATGGCCCCTCTTTACACCGGATGCCCAAACACAGGCTATTTTCAGTTACTCAAAAAATGTATGCACAAAGGTCTCACTCCTGTGGGCTAAACACTGAGCTTCATAGTAATTCTAAGAAAATCTCACTTTAAAGTCTCTTATGTATCAGAACTGTCTGCAGGCATGAGCATCTCTGTAAGAGTCTACCAAGAAACTAGAAATGGTCATGGCTATCAAACCCTATAGCCATCCTGGCTGGGGCACTTTGTCAGGAATTTGACTCCTGTAGGCTGGGGACGGGCAAGGGATGTAATGGGAAATGGTAATATCTTACATGCAGGACTGCTCTTACTCGGCCTTTCCGGGAGGTTTTTTGTGTACATGCATGGTACCACGCAAAGTCCCACTAAGAACTGCTCTGCCCAGTGCCTGGCCCACAGTAGGGTTCAGGCAGGAGAGATGAACACATGAACTCCAGCTACAGGAGCACATTCAAACCCAAAATACTCAGACCTGGAAGATTTTTGGCTTTGAAGTGAAGGAGAGAAACATCCAATGAGCTTCAGCACCTCTGAAGTGGCTGTTCTTACTTATAAAGACTTTGGGGATTTATATCCTCTTAAATACTTATGCCTTCTATATCTGGCCATAAGTCCATTAAAAATGTTTGCAGCAGATCTGGGGGAAAGAACACATAGTTTTGCAAGAAATAAAACAAAAATTTTAAATAAATAAATAAATAAATAAAAACTTTCTGGAAAAAAAATTCTAGAGAAAGATCTTCTCCAGCAATTTTCCTGCAAAAAGGTCAAGCTCAAGATAGATAATAGAGCAGGGAAATAGCTGAAGAAATTCTCAGTTGGCATCTTAATATAAATCCTCTTATCTCTCTTGCAGGATGTTTGCAACCATTGCAAACTGCTTCTTCCAAATCAAAGGTTGACAAGAATTACAAAAGAGGACAGACTAAACTAGATGTCACCCATCTTGTATAGATAGAAAAATCAAGTATATCTCTATTCTGGATACCACCATAATTAGTGAGAGGGTCTTGTAGGTAAGGAGAGAGAAGAAGAGGGTTATGCTAGGAATATTTCTTCTTACATTATTGGTATCTCTGCTTTTTCCAGCTTTCTTTTGGCGTCACGTAAAGAAAGAAGGAATTCTATAATCAATGTTCCAACATCAGAAAGTCAGCTAAAACAGATTGCTTTCCCACTGCAGATCTCCTTATCTACACAGTAATTTAATATCTACAACAGTTAATGAAATCTGAAGTGATATTTGACATAAGTTTTTAAACCAAGGTGAGGGAAAATATCTTGCTGTCCAAGACTTTGTTCTGTGCTCAAGCTCCCATGGCTATCCTTTGGAAACCATTCAAGATTTTTTTTTCTGTTTAGCCTTCCCAGTCTAGACCTATATTAAACAAAGTAGATGACAGGGAATAGCCAGACTGGTTATCTCTCTGATTGTTCTTGAATTCTCAAAAGCAACTACAGTAATAATATGGATGATTTCGAGGTTTATATTTATGAAATGATACAAATACAATGGTCTAAAGCTGATGATGTATCTGGGCAACACGAAGGATGGATAAAGAGTAGCTGCCTGAGCCACATCTGAGTAAGACTGGTGTGTGGAAGAATGTTTATTGAAGGACTCTCCCAAGTCCAGTGCAGGCTCCTTCTTTAAGTGCACACAACCTGTAGCACGGTCATGTTGTACTTCCTTCTTTAGTGCCCTGGGTGGTTCCCCACTGCTGGATGCTCCCACAGCAATGCCCCCTCAGACAAGTGCTGAGACCTGGAGCAGTCCCTTATTTCACCCCCACGATGCTGTGACCTTACCCACCACCAGGTGTTGGCTGAGAGCACAACAATGAAACACATTTAGGTGTACAGCCTTACTCATCAGGGAGCTGGACACACAACAAGGGCATCTCCTCAGCAACCTCAGGTACCTCAGAGCTTCTCAAAGGGCATGGAGTCATATTTAAAATGAGAAACAGCACCTGGGACACAATCCATAACTTAAGCCTAAGTTATGTTCAAGGCTAGTTCAAGCCACAGAATTATATAATCACAACCTTAACCAGTTCTTTTTTTTTTGTTTGATGGAACTCACAAAATGATGAAGCCCATATAGAGGACAATAATTTTGCAGGGATCAACAGAGTGGAAAAAAACAATTTTAGAAGCTAAGGAATATGGCTTTTCTTACCAACTTCTGCTTGAAGGACTGAAAATATCTTCTTTAGAGCATTTGCAACATTTATTGGGTTATTATGGGCTAATGAGGCATGTGTTACCCCTAAACAGTATGAAAAAACCTCAACCTTCTGCTGTGAAAATCCAACCTTTTCAAGGTTGTCACTAGTCTATAGCCAAAAACATTAGATGCAGAGTTGAAAATAATGAACTATATGAATACACATGTAGTTTCTTCACTTTACCCTGCTGAGTATGCTCCCTAGGTGCTTCATGCTGTGTCAGTTTTCATCTGCTAAAGATCTGTCATAACACTTGGAAATGAAGAAATGTGGTTCAAATAAGACTTCTTGAATAAGTTTGGAAGTGGTAAAATATAGCACCTAAGTGAAGTTGGAAAAAAACCACATTAAAATAGTGTGTGTTATGCTTATTTTTCTATTCTTTTTGCTAAAGAGATTGATAGAGTTAATATACATGGTGTTCCTGATATTCATGAGCATCTTTTTCCAATACTGTTACTCCATTGTGTTCCTTCCCACATAATTTTTTTCAGAACTGAACAAATCTCTGTTCTGGTATTTGGCTTTGTTTCTGTATTCTCGTTCATGCTCCACATGTAAAGGAAGAAAAAAAATCTTTACTGCAATATGAAATAGTTAGAATTATAATCTAGAGTCTGTAAACTGACACTAACCAATAAACCCACCCTCAGCCCAGCATAATGCTATTTAGCAATTAATTGCAAAGTTGTTTGTAGGTTGGTTTGTGTCACATACATTTCAATTTAGCCTCACCAGATACTCCTTTCAAACAGACAGGGAGAGAGATTCCTCCTGTCTAGCTCTGCCTCATCTTCAGCAAGGGGTCTCCAGTTGATACTTTGGGGTGATAATTTGAGCATGGCTACACAAAATGGAACCCAGGTGGAGGCACTGTGGAAAAAAAAAAAAAAGCCCTTGGAAAGGTCATTATTTAAATATTTCTAATGTAAACCTGCCCTCTTCTTCTCCCCAGCATTACAGCAAGTGTACACGGCAATGAAAATATGAGCTGACATTCCAGAATAAGACAAACCTATAGAAAACCATTGACTTTGGGACTCCTGCTGTGAAAGAATAATCCATAATGATTTTTCACATGTGCAAGGAATAAAAAAACTGTAATTTCACAAACCTGACATAGCTAAGATGAGCTTCAAGCCTTGGTCAGCACACACAGGCTTCTTGGATGCCAGTGACTGCAGGATGTGAGCGCAGTCATTGGAGATTAGCAAAGCACAGGTGAGAGCTGACTGCGTCCGAGTTCTTTGTTTGTGTGACCCTGCAAAGGCCAAGGCAGCACCAGAGGCTTCCCAGCCATGCTGAGTACTCCTCAGATGTCAGATGATGTTTCTCTTTGTGGTTGATCCCAATCTAAAGCTACATTTTAGAGGTAATAAAGCACAAAGCCTCAATTTGTCTTTCAGGATCGTGCGAGACTCCTTCAGAAGATCCTTCAGAAACACGAGAAAGGTAGAAAAATCAATTACAAGTTGTCCTTGTAGCATACATTTTGGAGACAAATTGAAGAAAAAGATCAGTCTAGATGAGAAATAAAGATGCCACATCAAAATCGTATTTTTAAACTGAAAATCTCTCTCTCCCCAGGGAATTACAACATTCTCACCACAAACAGAATAAAAATATATCAAGGCCAGTTTCACAGAGTGGGTTTAAAAGGTAGTTTTATTTATCATTCAAGTTTTTCGAAGCTTGAATATGCCATTTTTGCTTGTGTTTTAATGGGCAATATAGAAGGATAGAAATGCTTAAAAATTACAATTATCACTGTAATTTAACACTCAGTTAATGAAGGCTTGAACTGTTGCCCATATTGCCATAGTGTAGCTAGCAGGTATCCATACTGAATAGAGTTTACATTTGCAAAAAATTGAGTTAGAAATAAAGGTTAATCCACTGCCATATAAACATCTGATCTTGCAATGATCCCATTAACGTTTCTCGTACACAAGGATTAGGCATAAGTAGCTAGCAGAATACTAACCTTATTTAAAATTGCAGAGCTGTGTGTACCCAACTTTTTTTTAATTCTTCCATGTAGGTGCAAAAGTTTAAAGCTTTCTCTGCAAAGTGATCAAGCCCAAAGTCTCACAGGTTTTGTTAATGTGTTAAAACCACGCTGTAATCAGCAGTTCAATGAAGCAAACTCAATTAAAAATTAAAAAAAAAAAAAATCTCTGTTGACTTGATTTGAATCCTATCCTGACTACAAGAGTGAAGAGGGGTTGGGAAGTTCCTCTGAGTGGGCTCTTCAGCACATCCTTTCCCTAAGAGCTCAGGAGAGACTTATCCTACAGCTATGACTGAACCTCCCAGCAGTGCCAGTAGCAGAGAGATCCTCTCTTGGCTGGTCGTAAGGGAGGAGTGGTCATGCCAAGTTTTATGATGTTAACAGCTAGAAGTTTCCCAACACCAGTGTCTTCTTATTAGTGAGACCTATCTGCTTCCCAATGGAGGGACTCTGGAGAGCTGCACTGTTATGAACTTTTCAACTCTGCAAGATCTCAGTGAAAAATAAAAGCAGTCAACAGGTGCATTGCAAAATCCAGTTTCAGTGCTGAGTGCAGTAGCTTGGATGTCTGCATATGTGATTATAGAGTTACTGCTTCCAGTCAGAGGGGAGGTCATTAATCACGAGGTCATAGAATAATTTAGTTTAGAATGGGCTTCTGGAAGTCATCTAATCTAACCCCTGCTCAAATAAGAAAGTTCAAAACCAGGTGTCCAGTACCTGTAGCTTCCAAGAGATCTTTGTGGCAGGGAATGACACACAGAGATGAGTACTGTGACAGTAGGAAAGTGACACTGAGAATAAGAGTGTATGATGGCTGAGAAGCAGGGCCCTAAATTTCTATATGCTCCACCGTTTGGCAGTCTATTTCCATCTTCCAACCCTAGAAGAAAGCTAGCAATAATTTATTTGCATTTTCTTTAAACACAAGCAAACTTTTTGGGCATGTTGCCATGGGAGGTCAGCTTCACTATTTAAGGACTAGAACATGCCAGGTTGCTAAGGGATGAATTTAAAAACAACAAATAATTACAACCCTGATAGTGGATTAACCCATAAACTAATACTGTGGTTGTATTTGGAATAATAGAGCTAATATTTTAGTCAGTTTTAAAAAAAATACATAGATAATATGTACCTGTGTTTTATGGATTACGTGAATCAACATTTTTGGCATGAAAATAGAAACTATTTGCAAAAGAGGCTTTGCATCTTCCATGAGCTTGTGCAGCAACTAGCACATCAGAGATGCTAAAAAAAATAATCCAGAAATATTAAGTTATTTATTATAATAAGTTATTTATTCTGGTGTTTTTGCAGACCTTTTGTCCTGTCTACTCTTTCAACTCTGAGTTTCAGGAAAAAATAGCTACTCTAGGCTATCCCTAAGGAGATGATGGTAAGGTGAGTCTCCAGGGCACCACTGAGTCTTTGGGCATTTCCAGAAGCGGCTGTGATAACAAGACCAGCCTTGCAGCTGCTGCCATTCAAGTCCCATTTCTTGCAGTACCCCCCCAGCCATACAAATGGTTCTGGAAAAACCGACTCCTGGAATGCTAGCACCCCCAGATGAAGGCAGCCTGTTCAGCTCACGTGGCAGGAAAGTACCTGTGGCTGGTGGCAGAGACGTGGTGGAGATGCTGCACCACCCCACCACGCTGTGACCTCGAGCAGTGTCTGTGGCAGGCCTTGTCTCCACTCAGGCACCTGTCAGTGACCCCGTCTCTCTGCACAAGAGGAGATTTCCCTCTGTTTGGAAAGCCCATTTTGGTCATGCTCCACCTCCATTTATAGTGGTAGCTGAAGCATGTTTAAGATGCCACTTTGCTCAAAGATGGAAATCTGCAATTATGTTTCTTTAAGAACAATTATTACCACAGATCATGGTGAAAGTGGATAGAAGTCTTTACCATTGTTATGGTTTCACCAAATGACTCATGTTTATTTCTCCCTTGCGGCAGCAGAAATGGCAAAAAAGTAGATGTCTGGACATTTTAATGTACCTGGCATAGATGGCAATATATTTGCACTTGCATCTAGCTAATATGCACTTGCTAGACTGCACACTTTATAATCTGCAACAGAAGTTGGCAGCCTCTGCACCTCTCATCTAAGATTTAATGGAAGGTACTGCAGTCTCCTATTAATAGCATCATTTCTCCTAGCTACAGCGCATGGGCTAGTGAGCATAACATGAGAATTGCCTTAGTACAGCAGCTCAAAAACATGCCATTGTCATAAACAGCAAATCAGGGATGACAACATAAATGAGCTGAACACACCTTTTGACTGATTGCACATTTCCATTTGCTTTTCTACTTGTTAGTTTGCAAATTTAATTATTTTCCAAAGAGTTTCTAATCATTACTGCAAATTAGTGAGCTACTGTTGCATTACACATTGTTAGACTGACCTGACTAAAAGATGCAGAATTAAATAGCAGAAAATAGTAGAAATTAAAATGGAAAAAGAAATTAAGTTCTCATAATAAGTGTAAGATTACTGCACAATTTCTCATCATTCAGAAACAACAAACTGCAGGAAAACCCTACACTTTAAGATCTCTCCTGAAGGAATAGATGCCCTTATTTGTCACTCTCCTTTGCCTTTTCCCCCCACTAAAAAAAGCAGAGAAAAATATATATACTATGGTGAATGTCCATGGTGGCATAAGCTATAGCACTTCTTAAGTTAGGAACCACCTGATCACATCTTTCATGTTTATCCAGCCTGTGGTCATTTGTTGGGGATGTCATGCCATGTTTTTAAAGAAACATTGGTCAAATCTGAGCCTTGTCAACAGCAAGTGGTCCTTGGTAATAGATCAACCAGGCCGTAAGAAGTGTTTTGCAACAGAAATAATGTCACATCAGGAGGGCTGGCTCTGGGACATGAATTAAGCCCCAAGCCCTCTTGGCCTAGCCAGGAGACAAGCAGCTTTGCTATGTTCAGGTGGAGGTGTGGAGGGCAGGAGCTGCCAGCCCAAGTGCACGGTGTTGTGGCTCACCACAGTGCCCAAGACACCCCACAGTCACAGTGCACTGCTTTGGGTGGGTCAGGTGCCAAACTGGGCTCATCTCTGGCCAAAGGTCAAACAGGTGGCTACCCCAAATCACCAATGTAAACCACGCTGCAGCACATACTTCACACCATCATGACACGCAATCCCCTGTGGCAGACACTTTTTCCAAAGAATTTTATAACATGTACAAAGAAAAATTAGTTCATTTCCCCCCTTCTTTCTCATTTCAAATTGAATTTTCAGGTCAAAGAAAGGAGAAAGAGCTCTCATATCAAATTCAGCAGATGATTCATAAAATTAATTTTTGAAGTTACAAAAATAAAATGTCTAAACAACTGAAGCACTGCATGTCATTTCACTCATTTTTGATCTCATCTCTTTGACTGGATCAATAGAAAAAGCAACTGCAGAAAGACTATCCAGGAAGGAAATTTTTAATAAAATACTGGTTCCTGTGGTGAGTGCTAAGAGGGCTAGGGTGGAGACGATTGACGTTAGCAGCCAGTGTACACAGTGGAGAGAAACTGCTGACGTAGAGGAGAGACAGCCATGCACAGGGGTGAGCTGAGCTAACACACCTGAAGCTCAGTCCACAGTCCAACCTCATTATATTTAAAATGCATTCTCACTGTGTCCTCCCTTGGCTGTGTCCTGACTTGGTCATGAAAAGGTTAATGAAAAAATAATATGGTCTTTGAACCAAAATCATTCTTTGACCTCACCAGAATTTTATCAGGGAAGAGGTTGGGAGAACTTGATTTACACTGCCACACTTTCTTCCTGCTGAGCAAGGAAGGAGCCCCACCAAGGCAAACTGCTGATTTCTACCATCAGGTTTGTATTCATGAGGCTCCATTCACTGGTGGTGTAAGGCTGGTGGAGCTGAGGGGGACCCCCTTGGCAGAAAATGCATTGATGTCTACATACAGTTAAGACTTGCCTAGAAGCAGATCATCATTTCTCCCTTTTGTAGAAAATTAAGATAAACTAAATTTAATTTCCTATGTGAGAAAGCAATTAAGCATCAAGGTTTACAGGTGACTGGGTTCTCTGAGATTGCAGACCTTCTGCACTGAAAATATTTTTTGGTGGCTTCAGTTAAACTTTATCTGATTCTTCTACAAATTCAGAGATTATCCTGGATTCACTTTTTCAAGGGATTGCAGCACGTCAGCCTGGCTTCATGTGCACTTTGCTTCCCAGCACCAGAGCCCTGTCCAGCTGAGTGAATCTGACTTTCATTCCTTTTCCTGCACATCGCTCTTTAATGTTTCTTCTGCTTATTACACTAGATTAAAGAAATAAGCTAATGCTGCAGGATTTCCTAATACAGCCATCCAGGGCAAAAGCAGTACCAAGCCTGGAGTGAAAATTTCCTGAAAATTTCTCTCGGTTTTATACTATTGTTCGTGTACCTTGGTGCATAAATTTAAATACAATACAAATGACTGAGAAAGGAGCACAGTCTCTGCGGATTAGATAGTAAATAGAGAGCTATAGGTGCAAAGTAGATGTCCCCACTAACCTATATCTTTCTGCACACCATACAAAAAAAGCCATGGAAGTTGATGACCTAGTTGCTCACATCTGATGTTAATGCTAGCATTGTCCTAATCTCATGCTGTGATCCCATACTGCTCCTGACAGATTTTTATTTAATTTGAGTTTTAAGGCATCCTTTGATGGACAATATGTCTCCCTAAAAAAGCATCCTAATTAGCCTGACTGTTATAATACTTGGAAAAAAAAAAAAACCAACCCAAAACAGTCTCCTCTGATGGTGTTTAACCTTCTCTCATTTTCTTTCCTGTAGCCAGTTCTGCTTTTTCACAGAACCATAGAGTGGTTTGGCTTGGAAGAGACCTTAAAGATCATCTTGTTCTTCCCGCCTCCATGCCAAGTGCAGGGACACCTTCCACTAGGCAATGTTGCTAGAAGACCCAGCCAGCCTGATCTTGAACACCTCCAGGGATGGGATCCACAACTTCTCTGGTCTTCTGTTTTGGCAGTGAATTGATTTTGCCTATGGAGGTGAAGAACTTCTCCATTTTCCTTACTAAGTAGCACCCCATGAATTTCACACCAGTTTGTTGCATTGCTCAGTCCATCATGACTGTTCTGAGGTACAGACCCATAAGTTGATGTGTCCTCAGCCTGCACCTGTCCACAGAGCCTCCTCCCAAGGGCTTTTGGGGAGGAGGAAACCAGGAGCACATGCCACAGCAGGTCATGCAGCCTGCAATTTCTGGCCACAGCCACAGGCTACAGGATCATGGGCCATCCCATGGGCTCTGCCCTTGAGCACAAGAGACTCAAGTGACCACCCCAGGAGAGTCCAGTCAGATGGTTTGTCTGACCATCTCCCTTCCCTGCATCCTGTAAACCTGCCACAGGGAAGAATCCATAAGTGCTACACCTTGGAGCTCATCAGTGTGAATGTACACCTCCCCCCAGAACTTTGCTTGATAAATTTTAATGTAATTTACTCTTGCTTTTATTTTTTTCTCCTTTCATGCCTTTCAAATTATATGCCTTAACACTGGCTCATTGCATGTCAGTACTGCTATTAGGTAACTACCTAATGAATTTCAAAAGCCTAAAAAGGCTCCAAGAGACCTCTTTTTTGTTTACAGAGATGAAGAGGCTGATCAGCTTTTCTGGAAAAATAAGATTTTTGAAAAAAGGGGCTCTGTCAAGCCCCTTTATAACTTATTTGCTTTTTAAACAAAAATGACCCTTTAAGCAAACTTGCTACAGTGTGCTGCTTTCAGAGATGTTTCTTTTCTCAATATTTTTACTAAAGTGAGGAAAAACTGGTGGGTTTTTACCTCAGCAACAGAGGCTATTTTTCCTAAAAATTTAGACATATTCTCCCACAAAAAAAAAAAAAAAAAAAAAAAAATCCAAGCTAAAAATTGTGTACCAACAATAAATAAAAAATATGAATCATAATGTGAGGAGAACCAAGAGGTCAATTATTTCTTTAATCCATATTTCTGGTAAGTATGATGCATACCTTTCTAAGCTGCTATTGCTGTTTTTTCCCCTGTTAATCTTAGGGTAATGCAAGCCTCTCCACCTAGAAACAGAAATTAATAGAACAGTTCTTTCTATGAGACATCTGAAAATCGCATTTCCAAACCAAACCACCACACGGAGCACGGATTTTAGAGATGGAGAGTGTGTGATCTTAACTCTTCTCATCTTTGCTCATTCAGTTCACATAAATTCAATTCAACATATTAGCTAATACTTGTCACTGTGCTGCTCCTCCCTGAAAGGATTTTCTTTCAGCAGAAGCACCACACACAGCAGAAGAAGAGGAAGGAGCATAAATTAATACAAGTTTCAAAAAAAAAAGCAGGATTTGTACAGCTGTGTTGCATATGTACCTCTGGAGTTCATTTCTTATTTAGGCAGTTTCTCCTACTGGAAACAGGAATTTTCCACCGCCTCACTTTAACAGGTAAGTGAGATGTAGCAAGCTGGGTTTGTCCACATAGAATCTAAGAAGTAAAACCAGGGGGATTCATCACACAAGGAGTTGGGATAAATATTTTCTCACTCACTCCTTCTGCCAACAGACAAAAACCAGTTTACCTACATTCTTGGTTGAGATCTGACATTTGAAACAAGCTTTCCTGTCTGCAGAAGGTACCCTGGTAACAGTGCTGCACTTGCTCCTAAAATAAGTAACATCCTGTTTCCATAAACCAGACTAGCAACTCTCTATGGGTTTGCCACTGATTTCCATGGAAGCAGGATAGTTCTCCACCTAAATCATCTCTGCTCTGAGACTATCAGAGAAATAACACTAATGAAGATTTCACTACAGTAACCAATTATTAATTTTAATTGTTTTATTAAAGTACTGCATTTACAGACAATACACAGACACAAGGCTAAGATAAGAACCTCTGATAATTAACTTCCCCCCTTTTAAAAGGCCAGTCATTTGAGGATCACCCTGTCAGGGAAGAGATGGGGAGAAGAGATGTGGGCCCAATATTTTTGAGCCTGAGAATTGCTAGCTCTTCCCAAGGGAAAGTTTTCTACATTTTTCCTTGTTTCAGAACAACTTTGTGTAAACAATATCCCTTTCCCATAACAATCTCTCTCCCAGGTGTTGTTTTGCTATTTCTGCTACTTAACCAATGGAGGGAGGTGTCAATCCTATGGACTAATAACGTGCCTTTATAGGGCAGCATGTTATAAAAAGGCTGAATGAATTGTAAATAAAGCTTTCTGATTCTCTTCTGCCTTCTGACTGGAGTCAAGCATCTTTATTTCATGTCCAGTTGTGACAAAGAGGCAAGGCTTTGATTTGATAAATAAAAAAGGGATAACAAAAAAAAAAGAATAGTCATTGCTAGTTTGTGACATTGTAAACATTCAAGGGTCTCTAGAGATCCCTGTGTCACCATGAAATTTAGCCTGAGTTAATCCACCTAAATGAACTGGTGAACAATCTCCTAATCTCTAACATTTATAGGCTTTTGAGAGGGAACAACACGGGAAAGATTTAAAACCTCAGAGGAGCAAAACCTCGCAAGTGTATCCTTAACCTTGAACACCCTCTTCTCTTTAGGAAAGTGGCTGAACATTTCTTTTTAATCTCATTGACATTTTCTAAATCCTATTGTCTTTCATGGAGCCCACAGGTATTACCTGAGAGCTTTTCTGAAGAATATTTGTCCTTCCACAGCACTGCTGATTGTTGAACTTGTGCTCGCTCCACCACCTCCTGTTGCCATTCCCCTTTCAGCATTTCTATTTATAGTTTCTTGAGTGAGAGGCCACTACTAAGTCATATATTAATTGCTTTCTTTCAGATTATTTTATTTTTAAATCTCAGCTGCACTCCCAGTAATTTTTCTAATACACACAGCAAACCATCTTTTCTACCTCTGATTTATTTTATATGATGTCATTAATGTATCTCTAGTATGTGCCTCCTCAGCTGCATTATTCCTGCTCCCTATGAAGAGCAGCTCACTGCTGATCTCACGTAGCTGAAGGAAACCTAGACTTCCACCCTGTGAGCAGGGAATAAATGAGGCTCCTAAACACCCAAAGCAGTTCATGAAGATGGCTGAAGTCTAAGAAAGTCCAGCAAGGACTCTGCTGGGACATTTCTTGCCAAGCAGACATGCACAGAGCTGAGTTCTTTGCTTGTCCCTTTGTCTCCTGCCCATCTTGCCATGATGAGGAACCAGAGTTCCCTAGCTGGATGATCCACCTGGGCACTTGCCTACTTAAGCCTCCCTGGTTTCCATCTCTCTGTCAACCTGCACGGCACAGCTATTGTAGCTGAGCCTTATTTTCCATCTTTTTTTTTTCTTTTTCACACAAAAGCAGTTATATCATCAATTTTCATGTCCAAAATCAAGACAAAGCAAAAGCAAATCCCCACATCTTGGATCTCTAAAACTGTCCTTGAAAATATGTTTTTCTGAGCTTCACAAGTAGTAATGAGTTACACTTTCATATCTGTATCCTAAGCCAACACTACTGAAACATTCATCAAAAGGATTGCAGGGCAGGACTTTTCAACCCACCAGGATATTCCCCTTGGCTGTGTACTCAGATTACAGATGTCTACTACAGCATGCAGAGGGTACCTTCATTTGAGTATCATTCAGTTTTAAAGAGAATGATGATGGGGGAGAATCTGACAAGAGGAAAAGAAAAGGGCAGTACATTAATGAACTCTCCTAAATCAGCATATGTAACCATCTAGCCTCTTCAAAAAGACAGCAATCAGGGCCCAGAAAATAACTCATTGCAAAAGAGAGGTCTCCTTTTCAGCTGTGGTTATTGCTCTGCCCACATGGGTGTTGTGTACTTAGAGATAAAATCTGACACAATTTTTCTTTTCTGTTAAAGTGTATTTTAGTCAATGGAATCGGTTTATTCCTTTCCTTGCTTAAATAGGAAATTGTCTTTTAACCAAGATTTCCCTTTCAGCTCAGAAATAATGAACCAATTTTATTGTGTGTTTTTCCTTGTAACAGTTTTCAGCAAGCCCTCAATTTCACTATCTGGAATACATTTTCCTGCATTATTGTCTTTTTTTCTAAATTGCATTTGATCTATTTTGCAGCAGTGAGCTAATTTTAGTTTTCATTTTAAACAACAAAACCTAGCCCATTCCCAAATATGTATGAGTGTGGTTAATGTAGGAACTGTTTTCCATCCTTCACTTAGAGCAGAAAAAAAAATTATGCTGCAACAAGAATTTCAGTAATTAAATGGTACAAGTGATTTTCACAAAATATGCTCCTGCTGTGAGACCTTTTGCTGCAGATTAACTTTTACATCCACTTCAGCAAAAAAAAAAAAAAGAACAACTAACAAGCAGTTCAATAACCTCTCTCCCTATTCCAAGTTTTTTGTGAAATCAAACTTTATTGTTCTCCACCCAGTCATTGTGGGACAGGGGACCAGTTGGAAAGAAGTAAGATAAAACATGGTAGAGCATTGGTTCTAATTTTCTGTCTGTGTTCTTGAGAAAGGTTTTGGCACATCCCCACAGTTTCTGATGTAGATTGCTGATTTGTAATGGGACTTTGCAGTAAGATACTCATTTTCCATGTGGCTAAAATTGCTTCCTGATATTTCTCAAAAGAGTACAATGGGGATTAGAAATTGCTGCAGCATCTCATTTGTGGAGCTCTGCTGGTGAAGTGTAATTGTTCTGAAATCATGCATGCCCTCTGCCCAAAAGCCAGATTCTGCATGTTGCATGAAAGAGGCATCCGTATGTCTGATCCCTGTGTGCATTGGAGCCTGCCCTTCCCTCTGACTTCTGCACAGTCCTGCCTGCAGGACACTGGGTTCAGTGAACCAGAGGACAACCAACATCCCTCAGGGGCCATGTGCTCAAGGGAATGTGTATCTGCTCCCACAGCACACACAGAGCCCACAGCAGAGATAAAATTCAGCTTTATCATGGACATTCTAATAGTCTCTGCATATCTTGAGGTCTGATCTGCCAGAGGGAGGTGGAGTCTGGGGTGCTGTTCTGGGAGGATGTCCTCTTGTAAGTTTTGAAGCTGCAGAACAAAGCTCAAATATGTGAAGCAAGCAACCCCCAAAGTACAGAAAGCACTTGCTCATTAGAAAAAAAGAGACCAAAAAGCATTTTTAAAGGCTTATTGAGCCACTCCCATTATTTTGGAAGGGGCAGATCATGATTTTGCCTTGAGGAATGCCTCAGGAGAAAAGCAGTGAACTCCTGTTCAGGGAAGAAATGGTCTCTTGACCTCCCCACCCTGCACTAGCACAGCCTGGACTATTCCCCACGCTTCCAAGATTTCACCCACCTCCCCCAGTGTTTTCCTGTGGCATCTTCTCTGTGCATTAACTAAAGGGCACAAGTTCACTTTTAGGGAAAAGATATCTTTGGTGGCATAGGAACTGACTAGTGACATACCTGAGAAGAAATAGAAAATCAATTGAAAGATTCATATAACTCCTCAAAGTTCTATGTATACTGTAAACAGGATATTTATGTAAAATATTGTAGGCTGGGGGTTTTTTCTTCCTTTCCCTTCTCTTCCTTTTTTCTTTCTCTTTTCCTTTATTTACTCTCCTTTTTAATTCCTTTCTTTTCTTTCACCTTAGTATGGTTTTATTTTTGTTGCTTGAACAATAAGACTGTGAAAGCAGTAGAAACAATACATGTTCTGAATTTTCTTCCAACAATGGATTGTAGATTGGAATGAAAGCAATCTTTTCCTGTTCAGAAAAAAAAACCATAGACATCCTGAACTGTGTCAACAGAAGATACACATCTGACTCTAAGGTGGCCTAGGCAGCATGCATATCAGATACCAAAAGAACTTCTCCTCTCCCATCAGCACAGCTGCTATTCCTGCATTTCTGGCAGTATCAGGTTCAGGATGAGCAGTGGCTATGGTTGGTCACACCAGCTACAGAAAGTCATGCCACTTCTAGCTTGAAGACTTAATAATTCTTAGATCATTGGAAAACAGCAGAGTACTGAGGATATATTTACTTTGTTCTTATCTTCCTAGGCATCTGCTGTGGACCACAATAAAAGGCAGATTATTGAGCTAGATGGCTATTCTTGGAGGAGGGGGTTAATGTGCAAGTTGCCAGGCAAAAAGAAAGTTGACTCTCCTCAGAACATGAAGTCTTGAAGCTCCTGGCAGGAGGATCATCAGGGTTGGTGTTTCCCAAATAGCTTGCCATGCAACCCATCTCCTTGCACACTGTATGGAGAATTGCAGGATGTTTAGTTTTGATTACAAATGGGAAAGAAAGCAAATACCAAAGCCTCCATGAATCAGAAATACCATTGCCATCCAGCTGCATTAACTATTCACAACTTTGGTGTGCAGGGAACTTTGTTTCACATTCCTTTGGTGCTCTGCTTTTCAAATTGTGCTAAATGTACCACACACACTACAGAAAGAGCCTCAGAGCAGCATGCCCACACTGCCCAAATATTTTCCTGTTTTCTTCTCTTCTTGACAACAACAGAATTGCCAGAACAAACCCAGTTTGGTATACCTGCCCTAGGATCTGTCATTCCACTGAGTTCCTCATTATGAAACAGAGCTAACCATGAAAGACTCTGTATCAAATAAATTGACTTCATCTGATGGGGCAAGTAAGACTGATCTGGACTTCAAACAACATCTTCAGCACACTTGATATCTTGTAGAATATCAGGTTGTCTCCTGGAGCACAACATGGGACAGGAAATGCCCCACATTGAGTGAGTAAGAGTTTCTTTTCCAAAGACCATCCACGAGCAGCAGGTGCAGCAATGCAGGAGGAACCTCTTGAGAAATTAAGGGGAGCTGGAGATCTAGCTGGGACTTATTTCAATCTGATTTGAATTATTATTATTCAGCTCTTTGTAAGATATTTTGCAGCCTTTCTTGAGTAAGGCAGATGTCTGCACCTAAAAAAAAAGTTTGGTCGAAAAGAGAACTTTGTTTGAGAAATGCATATTTGCAGAAAATTTTCTGAAAACAAAATTTTCCAGCAGGCTGAGGTCTCCTGTCAAAGGTCCATGCTGCAGAAGTCAGTGTTCTCAAAATGAACCTAACACCATGCCAGAGGTCTGACCAGGGAGTGTCTTAACCTTGGCATGAAGTGTGCATCTGCAGCTCCCAAGTCCCTGAATTCTTTGCTGCAAACACAGTGCAAGTAAACCAATTAAACCATGTTATAAGACATTTATAGGAATTATTTCTAAATTACACTTACTGGGTGAAAAAAAAATTCTTAGCACCAACCTGGGAAATATCAGAACCATTGGCTGGACCTAAAGGCTGGGTTCTGTAAAGTAATCTGCTTATCAGACTCTGCATCCCCCTGAGCATCTCTGGAAGGAGGAGAGCTGAGAACCTAAACAGATTCTTTACAAGAACAACATTCCTCTACTTCTGTATGTAACATTAGCTCTGGTGTTCTATTACCCGCTTCTCCTTTGTCTTTTGAGGATGTATCTTCCTCCTCTTTAAAGCCCTTCCCTCTAATCCTGCTAGCAGAAAGTTATTTCCCCTCTGGATGGAGTGTCTCCAGTTCACACCAGCTCCTCTTCCAGAGAAGTCTCACATCTCCTGAATCTAACATTTCTTCTGCCAAAGATTTGTTTTCAAAATTCTGTTTGGTCCTTCTTTATACTCCATTTAGTATTTACAGGACTTTAAATATTAAAGCTGCAGCCCTCTCATACAGTCTTACTCTTCCTCTGAGGCTGCTAATTGTGTCACCAGGGGCAGATAAAGAAAAGCAACTTCCCCTAGGTGGGATTCAAACTGTCCATCCTAAATTCAAGCTGTCCATCCAGATAGCCATGCCTTTTTTTTTTTTTTTTTTTAAGACAGTAAGTATTGCCTAATTTGGAGTCATCTTTCAGAAGCAGTTGCTATTTTGCCAGTTTCCAGATGGTGCCTCTCAGATTTTGATATCTTTACACACTTGCTGTCCTTCATCCTCATCTCCAATGTTTCTTTAGGGAGCAGCTAGAAACATCCAGCAGCACTGTCCATTGGTTCTAGCTTCCTTCCCCAAAATGCTGTATCTCTCTGTGCTATCTAATAGCTTAAGCCTCCTCATACACGAATCTTTCAAGTCCAATACTTCCATTTTTCTCTTTGAATGAAAGTGTGAAAATTTGCACATGAGTCCTTGCAGGCAAGGAAAAGCTGTCCTTCACCACACCAGAGACACCATATTGTTCATAGTGACAGCCAGAATGCACCTCCCCTTTTGATCCATCAGTCTTGGCCCTGCAGGCTGAGGACAGTGTACAGCAACATGGGCACCAATGCAAGCAAAGCTGTCAAAAGGGGACTGATGGCTCCATGACCTCTTTGCAAACTGCACCTCAGACAGTGACACCTGAATTTTATCTCACAGACTGCTTAAAACTGCATGTTTTCAGCTGGCTTTCAGACTCATAGACACAAAAAAGCGTCACTTCTTTCTTCTCATGTATACACAGTGTCCAGCTTTCATGCTTGCTCGCTGGATGTGAATTACATAGTCTGGCTTGTGGCTCTGTTCTCAGAAGTAGATGGATTTCAGCCATCTGCAAAAGGCCTTAAGCCCATTAAAATCACCATTGACCAAATAGTAGTCACAAATTTAAATACCTCTGTGAATCTAGACTTTAATTACTGCACTCCTTTCATGACTCACAGAGAAACAGGTGGCAGGAGTCCAATTTATAAGCTCCCTTCTCCAATACATACATGCCTTACAACAATGAATTCATCACTGTGGACCTTCATAACTTTGATACCTTATACCTGTCTTTGATGCCTTGATACCTGCCACTGTAGTTTCCCAAGGCATCCTGCCTTCTGCTGCTGCTGTCTGCCTTCTTTGGATTTTGGCTGTCGCTCAGTGCCTTTTCTTTTTCCATATGGTTTTTCTATTACCCTGTCATTAAAATCTGACTGAACTTTCCTGTTGTGCATTTAGCAACATGATGAACTTTAGCTAATCCTCAGTAGATATTCAGGTCTATTTGTCCTCATTCTGAAAAAAAAAAAAAAAAAAAAAAAGACTACCTGATATTCTGGAACAATCTAAATATGCGAAATAGTGAAGAATGTGGACGACATTTATTCACAGACTGTTCAGCTCACATGCTGAATTTTCCAGTACCTGCCTGCACATCTGCTACATTCCTCTGTATATATAATTTGGTTTATTACCATTATATTTGTTCTGATCTTCACAGCCCAGAACAAGATGGGAAGACCAGACCCAGTAAAGACTCCTGCACCCACTAAAAAAGAGCTGTTATTTCTAACTTCTTGGCACCTCGTTCCCAGGGAGTGACATACATAAGGTGTTCACTGGGGTTAGTGGGAACCCTGAGACAGGAGCTCAAAACAGTCCATTGAGTGTGCAGACCTAAAGCTAAAATCAGCTTTAGACCTTTCCACAGCTGGGCAGCAGCTAAGGGAGGGGAGACTGACATAAAGCAAATTGACTCTGTTTCAGGTATCTTAATCCTCTTTTTTCTGTCATTGTTAATAAGAAATAGTAACTTATAGTTAATATGAAATTCTGAAGAGTAGCAAAAACAAGCACAGGACTGAAATAGTGCCTCACTTCTATTTGGTTTAGGAGTTTGAGTTCCTCCTTGTTTCTTTTCCAGCCTCATGAATGCAGAGACTTGTATTCCTTCAGGTCCAACAGGAAATAAATGCCAATATTTTCAGCCTTCTTGGTCTTTCAAGTCATAGAACATGTAATTCTACACTCCTGCAATATTATATTTGGCAAGGTCTAAAGCACCATCACAGCCCATAAAGTAGAAAAGAAAAAGAATTTGTGATTAGGCATTTCTGAAAGCAGAAGCCAACAACACATTTTGGAGGTGCTTAAATTTCACAGCTCTGCCTTTTGAATATTCAGCATAAATTGAGGTCCATTTTACAAAAATCTCTGCTTCATTGCACTTCTAATCATTTGGAAAACTAGAATTAAAAGTAAAGTTTGCTGGTTTTCAACAACAGCATATTACACTATTATTTCATCTTGGTTTAATCCTCCTGCAACCCAGAACTGTTTCCATTTCTACCACATTCTGTTCATGATTTTTTTTATTTCAAAACAGGCAACATTTTTTTCCAACAGCATTTAATGAAGTCTCCAGCAACAAAACATTACTTTTTGATGAGTAAACCTTTTCAGCTATTTAGGACATGCCATGGAGGATCCTAACCGATAAACAGAGTGAGTGTTATGCAAATTTTTTATAACCAAAGCATAGTTTGTTGACTTGGATTAGAAGTCTTAAATAGATTTACTAGTGAGGTCTCTTTCCAGTGTGAAACCTTTTCTTAAGAAACGTTCATTACAGAGAGGGTGGTGACTCCCCACTGACAAAGGTTGGTGTTCTGTGGCTATATATAGACACAGACCATGTAGACGGACTGAGACTGTCTGTGTGGTCTGCAAACTGTTTGGGGCTGAGCCAGCTCTGCTCCAGAACGTGGAAAGCCAGGTTAAAATGAAACAACATCCAAGCCATTAACACCTCCTGGGAGCTTTACCATTTCTGTCACATTCTGGACCTGAGTTTGCTCATGTCTGCCTTCCCTGGTGCATGAGCAGAAGTGTCCAAGTCTTCGGTGTCTCACTCCTTCTAGGGAAAAAACATAATTCATTATGGGCTGAAAGAATCTGCTGCAGAGTTCATGCAATGCTGTGAGCAGAGGGCAAATCTTCATTTCTGACAAACAAATAATGAAACAGAAATGGCTTGTTTGTGTACCCAGACTGCACAGTGAGAACACTTCTCATAATTCCCAGTGTAGATCTTGCAGGCTTGCACTGTCCTGGGAAATGAGTTGGAAGTTTTTAGCACAGCATGGTGAATGCAGAAGTCCCAGGCAGGAGAAGGAGGCAACAGGTCACCATGCTCCTGCTATGTCTTCCTATTAGGAACACAAATGCAAGGGACAGGGTACCAACAGGTAATGCCACACTTGGCCTGAGCTGCAGCATCCAGCAGGAGCTGCAGCTGCTTTCACAGGGAAACAGCCTTGCTGGCTCAGAGATTGCTGCAGTGACCCCTCCAGCCCTGCCAGGCCGGTCATGGTCTCCAAAAGGACAGTTTCCAATGAATCCAGGTTTCAAACAACAAAGGCTGGCAAGTTTGATGTGATGGGGGATATGAACCTGGAGCAATGCCTGCCTGCCTGCCTGCCAATAAGGGTAAGCAGCTGCCCAGGGAAGAACGGAAATTTCTGCAGGAGCTGCTGGGTAGTAACTAAACATTTGAATCCCCAGTGTAATTGCACCACATCCAGCAGAGTAAAATCCAGGTCATTCCCTCTTGCCTAGTACATTTAAGCTGTAAAAACCTGTGGAGACTGCTACCAGGTGATGGTACACAGCATGTTGATCTCCACCTGCCATCACACTCATCATCACAAACCGCAGGCAGCTGAGGGTGAGGTCTGCCTGCAGTCCCACAGGGCTCCCAGAAACTGCACTGTGCTTCCACCAGGCTCTGAAGGAAACAGCCATCCCTGGAGCAGGACATGGCCATTGTGCTGTGGGCAAGCCTTGCCACTTTTTGGCATTAATACACTTGTCACAAACTTCCCATGGCAAGCAGGATCAGTGCATTTATGCCTGGACACCAGCAATTTAGTTATGCAGCATTCAGTCCAACCCTTTCTGAAAAGTACTGGCTGCATTACACGTTAGCCAATGACTGGACACAGAGAAGACAAAGTGTCAAATCTAACTCCTGCTCTCTCAAATACCTCGCATGCAATTCCTGCCAGAACTCACTGTAGGAGTGATTAGGGGTTTTGGTACTCACTCCTCCTTTTTGTATGGTGAAGGCACATCATCAGACCAGAAGAATCTGCTCTGTCCTTTTAAGACCCCCCTTACCAGCATAACAGCTTTTCCAGCACCAGCATAGTATCCCTGTTTCTCTTGTAGTTCCTTTTTCTTGATCTTTGCTGTCCACAGCTGCAACCTCTGTCCCACATAAGGTTACACCAGAGCCTGTACAATGCTTTGATACTTCGTTTGCTCTTCAGCCAAACTGGGATGCCAATACTGTGTTTAGAATTTTTTTCAGTTTTCGTACAAATCCTTCATTTAGTTTTCATGCAAGAAGGTCATCAGAGACAGAGCTTGCTCTCAGATATTTTCATTACATACATAGTACTTCTACCATCCCTGACTGTACAAAATCACGGCTTGGATAGTAACGCATCCTCAGAGCAAACAACTCCCAGCATACTAGAAAAGGATGATTTTGTAGCTTAGGTATTGATCTGAACAAAAGGGTTGCAGTCACACATAGCTGAGCTGGGAGATCCTGGGCATGCCTGAGGCCACAGGGCACTCCCAAGACAGCAGCTAATGTTCAGCTGTCTCTCCTGGCAACCAAACAGCCACTTTACATCGCACTACTTATACATCCCTAGACGAGGCATTGTTACAGTCCTTGTAGCTAAGAGCCAGACTGTTGAGATCATGATCACAGGGTAGTGCCCCAGGGATAATGCCTCTGCAGAGATGGGCACAGGACACCAGAGCCAGCTTTGCTGCAGGCAGCAGCAATGTTATAATCCTGGGCTCCCTGTGGGAGTCCTGGGTGCCTGTAGCAGGCAGGAGGAGAGGCTGAAGGACGGTGGCCCCTGGGCCAGCTTATAAGAGGAAAAGATCACACTGCCACCTCTGCTGACAGTATGCCATGAAAATCTGGATAAGGCTCACAGCAACAACAGTTCTCAACTTCTTTAAAATGTTTGGATTTGTTGAGTTTTTGGCGTTTATTTTTTGAAGAACTATTGATATTATACCTGGAGGATGTAGTAAATTTGCCTTCATTCTGCAGGTTTGTTGGAAAGGTTCAGCTGGGCAGCAGAAAAACATTCCCCAGTTGAATTTCAATGCATTCTTGAAAATAAATACGAAGACCCTCAGCATTAAAAAAGAAAGAAAGAAATAAAATCAGTTATGATTATTTTAGCACAATTCATGTAACAGCAGAGATATTAGTAAAAAAAAAATATCAGCAGAAAAGTGTTAACAACCTAGTGCTAATGATTTAAGAGTAGTCAGGGATTCAGAAGACGTTTTAATATGCCAGCAGCAGGGGGCTTAAAAGTACAAAAAAAAAAGGGGGGGGGGAAGGTATTAATGTTAAAATATCAGTTTGTTTCTCACTCACCTTCTGTCTATTTTGCTGACTGTCTCTCACCTGGAAAGTCCAGAAGCAGGAGTAAGGGTGGGGGTTTTGTCTTTTTTTTCTCTTTCAATAGAAAAGTGCATCTAAGAGCAACCACATTCACAGTCAGGGTGAATTCTATTTCCCACTAGACACATAGAATGGTTTGGGTTGGAAGGGACCTTAAAGATCATCTAGTTCCACTTCCCCTGCCATGGCAGGGGCACCTTCCACTAGATCAGGTTGGTCAAAGCCCCATCCAACCCGGCCTTGCAGACTTCCAGGGTTGGGCCATCCACAGCTTCTCTGGGCAACCTGTGCTAGTGCCCCAACACCTTTATAGTAAGGAATTTCTTCCTAACATCTGATATAAATGTCCTCTCTTTTAGTTTTAAATTATTCTCTCTTGTCACTCTCTGCCCATGTAAAATATCCCTCCCCCTCCTTTTTAACCCATCTTTAGCTACTGAGAGGCTGCAATAAGACCTCCCCAAGACCTCTCCAGGGTTAACAGCCCCTGCTCTCACATCTTTCCTGACGGTAGTTACCCTGGAAGGGGCAGGTCCGATTGTCCTTCACACATCACCCCCAGGTGCTCCCGTTCTCGCTGGGCTAGCGGGCAAAGCAAGCCCAACACGCCGCCGCTGCTGCTGCTGGCGCCGAGCAGGCGTCCCCGGACACACGGTCCCCACGCCGGCACATCCCCCCGGAGCGCCACCGGGAGAGGCTGCGGAGCAGCGCGGGCCGCCGCGGGGCCTGCAGGTGGTGCTGTTTAATTGTGGAAAGGCTCCCCCTCCCAGCACAGATCCCGCAGGATCCGCCGGGGCGGGAGCAGGGCTAGCCCCGCCGGGCCGCAGCCGCTCCGCGCTGCCATCCGAGCCCCCGGCGGGCCGGGTCGCTGCTGGAGTCCTAAAACCTCCAGTCTCCTCTGAATGGGAACAAAACCCTCCAGTAATACCAAGGAAAAGCCATCAGCTGCCGACGTAGTGTGAGCTCAACTTCCTCAGATTCAGCGGGAGAGGGTTGCCCCTTTGCAGGCAGTGAAAATCCGGCCATGTTTTAGAAGAAAGGGCTTTTGGTGCACCCCTGGATGTTGGAAGACACCCACACTAAATCCTGAGTTACTCCACTCTTGATAGGCAGTACCAGGAGACCGTGCACACATAGGGCCACAGCAGCAGAAAACCAACATGCTCTAGTGGAAGTTTTCCTTGCTCATGACAGGGGGGCTGGGACTAGGTGATCTTTAAGGTCCGTTGCAACCCTAACTATCCGATGATCAGTTAGTTTAGATAAAACTTCCAGGTTTGTAGAAGCTCAGTGCACCTACACAGTGCCACTTCCTTCTGGAAATTTTCCAGAGTCTGCCTGACTCCCTACAAACCCCAAAGTAACTTTAACATCTGACCTTCGATTCCTTCTGCAGGACCACTCCAGCAGCCAAAAAATTGTCTCTTAAAGAACTGCAACTTGGTTCCCTTTTCTGTCCTTGGGACACAACCAGGCCATGCAGCCATACAAAACACTTATCATTTACCACCAGAGGTGCAAAGGGTATGATGTGCAAAGGAATCTCACAAATTTCAGAGCATAAATTTCCAACCTCTTTCACTCAGGCTCTGCACCTTTAAACCACACTACCTCTTCTGCAGTGCTTTTCTGTGGCCTTTTAGGAGGAAGGGAAGAGGAGAGAGCAGACAGAATAGCCAGGGAAGGGAGAAGAGAGCAAAAAAATCCCAGCAACCTTTTGTATTAAAAACCTGCCTAGCTGGGAAAGGAGTGGAGGCAGGGTAGAGTGGGGGGAAGAAGTGAAAAGAGGAAAAGGACAGAAAAGTCAAAAAGTTCTACATGGTGAAATAAGGAAACTTGGAGGTAAGTTTGCATGGAGGAGTGTCAAATTTTTAAGTGCTTTCTGACCTTTGTAATCTTATTTGCAGACATGGTTTCATTCTTTATTTTTGAGACATCTGGAAGAAATAGTTTTCCAAGCAGAAAGACATACTTGGTATCTCTGACAAGACTTCTCAAACCCAGCTGAGCTCCTGACCTCTCTGTCTAGCATCACAGTCTCTCCACTTTGGAGGTCTTCTTGATATTTCCTGCAATGTCCCTGTACGTACTGCATCTCAGCAGAACATCCCTTCTCACTGAACAAGGTGTAATGTCTTCCCATCCTGGAGGAATGTGCCTTTTTACAATCAGCAAAAGGAATCTAAGGATCTATGAACTCCTACACTGGATATGCTGCACAACTGTTACTTAACCATCCTCTTTTCAACTCTTTGCTGCCGTGCCCTTCTCCCCTCTATGTACCCCAAGTGGTGTAATGATTCAATATCTGAGAAACAACTGCATACTACAACAATAGCACTAATGTTGTAGCAAAAATGTATTTATTTTAAGCCTCACCAAAATCTTGATTAAGATGTGACTATCCTCTGAAGTAGGCAACAATCTAGATTAGGCATGGACTGAGACATTGCAGTGGTATCTTATAGTATGCTAATAATTTGTGATCAATCAAATTAGAGCATCTTACAAAATTGCCATTTGTAAGGTGATCAAAGCTTATAGTAATCCAAATGTGAAGTAAAAATAGTTGAATTTAAGCTGCCAATTTTGTCCCCAAACATATACCTTTTGATCTTGGTGCCACAGATCATTCTGTGGTCTGCCATCAGCAGAGATGCAGAAACCCAGTGCTGAATTAATCTATCATTGAGGTGACTTTTAGGAACCTCAGAATATTCTAATTCCTTGTTTGAAAACTAACAGGAGATGATGTGAAATATACATTGACTAACCAGTTATGTGACAGTGTAAAGCTGACACACAAGCACCTTCCACATGATGATGAATGATCAAAATGTAGCTTAGATCTTGAAATTACCAGAGAGAAGAGTAGTTTTACTTCAGTTTAGGAATTCATTCTTTCTGCAGCTGGGAGGGAGCCAAATATGTTTGCATTATCACTAAAGATGCCTTTTTATAAATGTAGGAGGACTTTCAGTTCACATACTTTTCTCCAGAAAGTATGTGAGTAAGTCTCCAGAGGGCTGAAATCCAGAAATGACTGGATTCTACCTACCACCCTTACTTACTAACTTCTGGGAAAGGTTTTATTTTTTTTCCTTCCCACTGCTTCACCGACCAAAAATACTGTTTTGAGGCCTTTGGGGAGGAAGTGTACAGTACCCCAGTTTAAAACAATAAGGCTATGTGAAATCAGTGTAGACAAAGGAATGGGTTACCAGTGAGGTATCTGAGACATCCCAAACATTAATGGCAAAGGGCTGAACATCCCCACCTGAACTTTTCAAATTCCTAGTTTCCAGATATTCTTGGCACAACAGTATTCATTGTCTTTTCATTAGTACTGCTTTCTGGAAGGAATTGTAACATAATTTATAATAAAAATGGTGAAATGATATATCATGATGAAAGCAGAATATTTATGTGTGAAAGCTTGCCCACACTCATAAAGCGTGCTCTAAATAACACACAGAGTCAAATTTAAAAATATGCTTTTAGTAATACAAGCTTTATCCCTGCTACCTTCTTATTGTAAAAAAAAAAATTAAAAAGAAGAAAAAAAAATCCAGGGATTCTTGGACTATGGCAATGTTTGGGAATGCAGTAGATAATAATATCACTCCAAGCTCCAGGAATAGTCTAGTGGTGAGAATGTAGATCTGAAGGCATGAACAATAGATAAAAAAAGGAACAAGAAGGTAGGGTTCCCTGTGAGAATAGACTGTGACGGTAACGATGGGACAAGGATGGGACGAGAGATCTCTGGAGTCCAGGCTGGCCTTAGAGCATGCGGTTTATTGCAAGGGTCGTGGGTGAAGGGGCCCTGCTAAGAGCTGCCCGCCACAGCTCAGAGCAGGCCCGAGGGAGAAAGAGAGAAGAGAGTGAAGAAGCACAAAGAGAGAAAGAGTAAAGTGTAAAGAGTGAAGAAGGTGTATAAAAAAGAGTAGGAAAAGAAAGATGATCAAAGTTCCTGTTACAACACATTAAATCTTCTTCTATACTGAATATTCTAATTTACACTAACCAATCTAATACAAGATACAAATCCTA